>VXAX01002342.1:129686-160789 GCA_013399835.1 Leptocoma aspasia | reverse complement strand
TAGACCACATGAGGGAGTGGGTGGCCCACTCTAAGGGGAAGCTGCTCTATGTTGTGAGTCCTCCACATGCCATGTGCAAGAAGGAGACCCCCACTACCCAAACAGAACCTGCTGGGAACTCTGCAGCTCAGACCTCCAATAGTAACAAAAATTCTGTACAATTGCAGGAAAAAGATTTTCAGAAATTCCTGGCTGCAAATCAACGTCCAAAACCAAAGGCTCCCTGGAGGCCACCAGGCAAACACCCCTATTAAAGGATCAAAGCTCTTGCATTGTCTGCTCACCACCTCTAACCAGCTGGCTGATCAAATACAGTGCAATGAACACTAGAGACCCGTCCTGAGTCCACTTTCTGAAGAGCTGCCCTGCAGCCAGCCTGGGACAGCTGCATTCACTCTCCCTTGCTGATATTTCCACTCTGCTCCTCACCTCCCCACCGAAGCAGCTGCAGCCACAGCTGGTCCCTGGGGCCAGCACTGCAGCAGGAGCAGGGATCATTCAGGACTGATCAGGTTCTAATCTCTCAGACATGAATCTTGGACAAGTTATTTGCAAGAGGATTTTACATTTTCTCAGCCTTCTTCCTGAGGAACATGCCCTCCCTGCCACAGCCAGGGGGGTGAAGAACCTGCCTGTGTGAAGGATGTGATGCAGAGCAGCAAGGGCCTGGCATTATGGAATCAGACATGTCTTTGACACTTAGACTTGTCTCTAAAATTCCCTCACTCCCACAGAAATAGTTTGGTTAGCTGGACCACAGAATCCCTGTTTACAGGACACTAAGGAGGTCTTCCATACCTGCCACTGGCTACAGAGGCCAGTATTCTTCAGTTGTGCTCTGCTGCAGCCTCCTGCAGCTCCTCACACCACAGAACATCTCCCCTTGCAGCTGTTGCCTCCTGTGCTGTCAGAGCTGGAGATGTAAAGGAGAGCAGAGTTCATTTTGCCCTTAGTTTGTGTGTACTGATAATAGCCAAACTTGGACAGAACACCCTTGTGCTCCTCAGACTTCCACAAAAATAAAAGCCATTTCCAGTCCATGTAATCCATGGGGATGTGGTGGGAGCATCATGTTCAGATGGTTCCTGTTCAAATTGCAGATTAAACTGGCTGTGCTTTCCCTGTTTCAAGGCAAGGTTAGCATTACATTAGACCAGATGTCCCACCTAAGGGGCAGGCCCATGATGGCCCTGAGGCTCAAAATATGGAACATGAGGTCAGCACATCTCAGACCCTACAGCCCTTCCTAAGTAAGTGCCCTCGCTGTGTCTGGCTGCTCTTGTCCCCTCCCACAGGCAAATTAAATTACCTCTTGCTGGAAGACACTCCTGAATAAACAATTTCCCTTTGCATACCAGGCTCAGTTTGCTGTGAGAAAGCTTTTGCCTTAAAATCACCAGTTTCTGGCAATAAGCAGCTAAAAACACAAGGAAGAATTAATACAGAGCAGGGGGCATAGGAAGGAATGACAGCTCAGATGAAATGGAAAGTATTTTCAGGAGCATTTTTATTCCTGACATAACCCCACATTGTTTTGCACTTTTGTCCTTTCCCCTATCCACTTGCACTGCAATGCACCCACCCAGTCTGGAGTAGAGCCCTATTTTTAGGGAGATTTGATCCAACTGAGCTGAACCTTGGTGAACTCAAAATGGTAACACAGGGTCACAGAGCCACTCCTGGGCACTACTGGAGCCACAGCCAGTGGAATGTCACCGTCACCCTCTCTGGCTTCACTTGAGATCCCTGGTGCAGAGGCAGCTTCAGGCTGAAAAATCCAAGTTGTGGCAGCTGCCCTGTTGTGTTCCACGGTGCAGACAAGTGTCCAGTGACAGTTGCCTTGGAAAGCTTTTCAGGACAAGCTGCGAGGACTGAACGATGACAAGTGTTGGGGACACAAGAGATGTTATTCCCAGATCTTGTTTCCAACCTTCTTGGCCCTGTCCTATGGTTTAAATTTGAACACACAGGCTGTGAAGAGACCAAAATTATCCTCCAGTTTGTAGCTCACTTTCAGCTTCCAGAGATGAGCAAAGCACAAATGGTTTGTCAGAACAGTCCTACCAAAGCCAGTCCACCACTGCTGCTCAAAACTCCAGTGCAGCTGTCATTTTGAACTTGACCAAGGTGATACACACAAAAAAGTGCCCAAATTTTAATAAGATTCATACACACAGGAAACAGTTCCCAAATCTTAGTAATAATTTCTATCCTAGCCCTATCCTTTCAGTCAGTGTCATGCAGCCAAAATTTTAAGACCCAAGCAGAAAAATGAGTGCATAAAACTTGCAGTCTGAGGTTTGATAATGACAAGACCAGAATCTGTTGGAAGACTGCAAAGTTAAGTCTCACAAAAACATCCAGACAAATTACTTAATTTCCATACAAGTTCTCCTCTTCCAGCATGGATGGACACTTCAAAAGACAAAAAGATACAGCAAGAATTGTTTTCCTCTACTACAAATCAAGCTGTTTGAAGAATTTACATAAACAGGATGTAAATGCCAAACCCAAAAGTGCAATAAAGTTTTACTTTAGCCTCCGTGAGCATAAAATTGCAAGATACACACTGAGAAACCAGGCAGGGCACCAGCCTGACTTTCCTCCAGATCTGTCAGTTAGTCCAGGAAATAAATGCTGCTTTTTTGTTCAAAGGCTGAAATAGACATATGGGCTGGTAATAGATGATACCAACAGAATCCTGGCATCTGAATCATCTCTGTGCTCCCCTTGATTCAGCTAAGGGTCAAACCAGGCTTTTGTCAAACTGAGGAACGTGTTGTAGTGGAAGGTGTCCCCACTCACTGCAGGGGGTTGGACTGGATGAGCTTTGCCCAAACAGTTCTGTGCTAAACCATTCTGTATGTTCAATATGTGCTTCCAGCCTCTCACACACCGAGAGGACAGGACACAGCTCAGACCCCGGGAAGTTAAGCTGAAGTGTCAGGAATGATGGTGGGCTCTGGAGGGAACCAGAAGGGACGATTCAAGGGAGAGGAAGCTCAGCATCCCAGAGATGCCGCGGAGCTGATGCGGAGCGAAGGGATGGGCTTGGCAGGGCCTCTAGCGGCCGCCTCATAGCAGTGTCCAAACCTCTCACCAGCAACTTTTAAACAGTTCCAACCACCCCGCTGTCCTCCAATCCTGAACCCACAGGGCCTTTCCAACACTGGTTACAGGTATCCGAGCCCTGGGATACAGCCCAGGGCAGCTGTGGGGCTGCCTGCTCCCACTCCCATCCCCAGAGCCATCATTTCAGAAGAGCCCTGTCACCACCTGTCACCTGTTCCCTGTCACCACCACCCTGTTTCCCACATCATAAACACCCCGAGGCAGGAGAGGTTTTCCTGGGAGTCCCGAATTCCCCTGGTGGTGGTGCAGCACCAGTTTGAGTTTTCACTCAGCTGAGCACCGAGCAGAAGCAGCTCCACAGAAACCAGGAACAGCATCTGGCAGACAGGAAAGATCAGCCAGCCCAAACTGGAGTGAAAAGACCTTCAGGAAAAAAAGGTTCAGCCAAGTAAAGCCCACAGACACCAAAATCATGACGACCAGAAGTCAACTATTTAGAGCAATCTTGTCTGGAAAGCAAAGCCCATGGGAATGCAAACCAGGCTTCCTTTGCAGAGCTCCTGAGTATGAACGGATGAAGCAACTCAACTCCTGTGATTTCCTATTTTGTAACCACTTTTCAAATCCACCATTGTGCCAGCAACAAATCAGGATCAATCAGCAAAGACATTTTAATTTCCTGAATTTGAAGTATTTCCTTCCCTAATGTCTCCTATGTGATTATCAGCTGTTATGAACTACCAAATGTACTGCTTGGCATTAGTGAATAAGGGAGGCACTTAATTTTCCTTTTTGTACCCCAGTAATAGATTTCTATTTTTTTACACTGGCAAGTGCAGCTTTGGAGCGCCAAGCTTAAGGGATGCCTTATTTTGAACACATTCTGTGTGAGGGAGAGTTAAATTCACTTTGTGCTGTGTTTTCATTTTACTACACTGAACTCTAAGATGATGTTTATGGTATTTTCTATATAAAATTCTCCATAAACATTACAAAACATGCCAAAGCATGTTCACAATGTGTCACTTGCACAACTTAGACCCTTGCCTGCGTTGCTCATATTTAAGAATAATACTTAGCCCTTAATTGGAATGCTGAGGCCTGTGTATGGATTACTAAACTGCTTTGAGCATTCTTTCAAATATTCATTTATTTTGGGAAAAAAACCAAAAAAACAAACAAAAACCAATGAAAGATCAGAACCAGTGAGAAAGTGCCAGTCTGTGAAAAAAGCAAAACAAGAGAACAAACTTACCTCCCCAGGTTAAGCTTAGAACAAAGTGGTCCCAAAATTCCTCATGGTCTGAGGAAATGTCCTCATGTATGCACTGTATGGAAGGGAAAAGCACAGACAGAGCCAACTCCTGACAGCAGCCCCAGCTTTGCAAACAAGGCTCTGGCATTTCCAGCTATTAATTTCTCTAATCACTGTGCAGTCCTGGCCTGCAGGAGCAAGGCCATGCAGAAGCTCACCCGCAGATTTGCAGCACTGAACTGTTTGCAGTTCATTTATGGATTATACTGGCACGTTGTTGGTGAGTTTGTTTGTCACAGAAGAAAAAAAGGCTTTGGCTCCATGCAGAAAAATGAGCTTCTAATGGTGAATCCTGTGCAAAAGGGCAGCAGCACTGACCTGCTCTGGACTGTCCCACCTGGGAGATGTTTGGACACTGAACTCCCTTCCATGTGTTTGGTCCTGAAGAGGTCTGGCAGGGAATTTAACACAGAGTAGTGCAAAACAATACATTTTATTTGTTCACAGTTAAACACAAGCAACTGCCTTGACATTTTAGAACATTCTAATAAGGACAGCAAAACCTCCTTTTGGTTTAAGTTCTCTTTAGCTTACGATTGTACCATTTCCTCATATTTCATATTTATGGCATTTATGTGGATTGTTCAACATGCTTACAAAGAGCGAGGCAGGGAACAGATTAACTTGACAAAGACAGCAATTTTAGATTTAACTAAAAGCAGTCAGTTAAAAAAATCTGTTTCCACTTCACTGATGGGACCCCTTCAAACAAATTGCAAGTTAACTACATACAGCAGATCCATGATTTTTAGACTTAGGGAAGAAAATTGCAAAATTTGTTCCTCCATAATCTTTGTGGTCCATAAACAAACCTAAAGTGGTTTCCATTACTATCCCAGTGCTAAAATCCTGTTTAAAATAAGAAAAAAAAGCCACCTTATCAAAGAGCTTGTGTTGCTGCCAGGGCATTTTTGTGACTGACACAAAACCTGCCTCTCCTGGGAACACCAGAGCAGGATGGGAACGAGCTCCTCCAGCATTCCCAGCTGAGCTGCCCCATCAGGCCCTTTGTGTGCAAACCATTTGCTCCCAGGGCTGGGATCCAGTGAGAAAGGGGCAGGAAACCTCCAAATCTTACCGAAACACGCGCTACCACGTTTGCTACCACTACGTCTGAGAAAGCCTAAAGACAAAACCAGGCTGTCACTTACAACCAACTCTCTACTCTCTACTCCATGCAGAGTCAGCTTTGACACAACCACTGAAGTTCACCTCTGCTCTCAGAGTTTGGACTGACCAACCGAAAGGACACGGAGAATAATTTAAGACAGGCAGAAATGTATTCAGACCTTGGAGTTCCGGAGGAGGTGGGAATGGGAGTTCTGTCAGGAATGAGCCGAGCTGCTCTGACAGCCTCGGTCCCACCCGGGCTAAGAAGGGATTTGAACTACAAATGCAAGTGTGCTTGGACTTGATTTCTGTGTGAGGTGGTTCTTAAACAGCAGCTGCCACCCACAGAATGTTTAGGAGAAGAGGCCACGAGTGATGCAGGGGAACTGTGAAGCCTGAACCGTCTGAGTACACCTGGAGCCAGCCACGTGGGACATTTAAAACAAGCACTGCCTTCCTAACAGCAGGCCCTGTTCTGTCACGAAGGAGATTGAGTCTGACCACTGACAAGCCCTGATCCCACAGTTCTCCTTCACAGAAGGCTCATAATTGACTTAAAACATGATTAACACCGAAAGGCTTCACGCCAGGATTCTGATTTCAGTGTGAGCAGGACTCCTCCTCAGCCTTGTCATCTAAGGAAGTAGGATGAGGGTGAAGGGGAGAGACCTAGAGCCAAACTGACACTGCTGAACTCAAAAATGTCCTGCAATCTGAGTAGGAGAGCACTCAATGGAAACCATGTTCTCCAAGTCAAGCCTGAAAAGGTATTGCCAGGAAGAATGAAGCCAATTTCTTGGACTCAAAACACAGTGGTCTTGCTCAGACCAGGAATAAATGAAGGAGGGTGAGGCAGCACATTTGCCTGATTAGAGAAGCACATCCTCCTCTGCAGATCTTCATAAGCTTGGAATTCTACCTCCATGTTCTGCATCCTCTCCCTACTTGAGTAAAGCTTCCTCTTCACTCTTCTCCCACCCCAACTGCTTTCCCATATCAACCAGTGTGAGGTCAATCAGGCAAACACTTCAGACACCAAGAAGATCTGAAGCTGGTGTTTCAACAAGTCTTCAGCATTTACAGTCTCTTCTGCATTACAAGCTCCAGCTCCCTTCTGTCTGTTCAAATGTAACTTCCCAGGAAATGTTAAGGACAATATAAACAGTGATCGTGAATTAGGGTGAATGAATCGTTTTGCAGAGGTACAATGTTCTTTAAACATTTGGGTATTCAATCAGACTCCAACTTAATGAAGGCTGGGCTCTGAGGGACGTGGGACAGTGGACAGGCAAAAATAGAGAATGCACTGGAAATCCTAGTGCTGCTTCTTTCCAGGATGAAAGGAACCAAAGTCACCTGGACAGGCAGCACAACCAACTGCTCTAAATGGGAAGCTTGCAAAGAAATACAAAGCATTCAGAGTAAACTCACAAATGTTAATTTGGCCTCATATTGCACTCAAGTTCATCAACGCAGCCACTCAACTGGGGACAGGGAGAAAGGGAAAAAAATACTTGCAAATGCTAACAGTCGTCCCTTCAAATTAGTACACGCTGCTAAGGATTGAATTTGAGAAAGAAGCAAGAGTTAGGCTGGGCATTTTCAATTCCAGACCCAATAATCCACTTTGCATTCATTCAGCAGCCTCCTTCCGTTCCTGGCCATCAATCCCACTCCGCTGCATGAGCCACTGCTCAGACCAAAGAAACAGAAAAGCTTTTAGTTAAACTTGCACTCACGCCTCCTGTTCTATGCCAAGAATATGAAAATAACACTGATTGACTATCTTCCTCTTTAACTGTGGTCATGATGAGTTTCATTGTAGTCCATGATATGAAGCTGTCCAACACTGCTTTCCTGGAGCTTAGGCGAGAGGTTTTCGGGGCTTGGAGGGGCCTTTGACTCCATGCTTGGATCTTTACATTGTTCAGTCTTTAGGGCATCAGACAGGCTGTTGATGGTGACCCCCTCCTCATCACACTGGCTCTCACTCTTGTTGCGAAATAATTCTCGTGCCTTCATTCCAAGGAAGCTCTTGGAGCTGGGGAGTGAACCTACAGTCAGTGGGACAGTAGTGGAGGGCTCCAGCAACATGGATGTGTCCCAGCGACTGCTCAGCCTCTGGTTCTGGAGTTTTTCTGGGGTGGAGAGCTCGCTGCTGCTGCCCCCCTTACTGCTACTGCTGCCTCGGGTGCTGGGAGGTTTGGTCTCTCCATTTCTACCCATTGTTTCTTCACTGTGTCCTGCTGTATCTTCATGACCACAATCCAGCCTGCTTGGGGAAGAGAGAGGACACAGTGTCAAGGAAATGACAGTAATTAAACAGTGCAGAGAGAAATGCTGGCCAGGGCAGATTACTTTGATTACTTTCCCTTCCTGCCTCTGGGTATGTACTTCAACAGGTTTCTTTCACAGTTCTGGGGCAAAGCAGGAGTGACAGGGGGTAACCAGATGTGTCACACACTCAGCTTTCAACATCCACTGTTTTTAAGTCCAAAACTGACAATAATCCCACATGGGTCCTGCAGGTTTCACATCACCACCCTCACCTTTCTTCTGCTGCTTCAGCTGCTTCTGTTTTATCATCTTCAAGTTTTTTCAGTAGGCTGCTCTTCTCCAGCCGCCCAAACAGATCCAAGATCTCCAGCTCAAATGCCTGGGTGATTTTTTTCTGGGCCTTGTACCTGCTTTCTACTGCCTGCAGCTGACCCCTGAGCAAAGAGAGAAACCAGAATGTCCAAAATCACCAGATTCTGCCTCAGCTGTGACAATGCATCTGTCAAAGCACAGCTAAAATGTTACATAGGAAGCCCCTACCTTGCTTGGATTTTAATATCTTCCAGGTATTTCTTTTGCTCCAGGAAGAGGTGGTCCTTTTTTGCAAGCTGAGATTCCAGTTCAGCTATCCTCTTCTGGGAAGCATCGAGCCTCTGGCTTTGCTGCTGAACACATGACTTTGCTTTCTCCAGTTCTTTCCGAAAAGCAGCGTGCAACATTTCAACCTCCTTGAAGCAAACAACACAATGGTAAAGTATAATTTGATCCTGTGTTATTTTTATTGGTGTTTAGACATGTTTCTGATGTTATAAATAGGCCCATTTTAAAGCAAGCCAGAATAAAAGCAGCATTTCTAAAAACAGATAGAGAAAACCAGCCCTGCTGAGGATGTACACTATTAAAATAACTACACATCACTGGAATTTATTAGCACGTTAATGTTCCTTATGAAAACTTCTTTTCATCAAAGCACTCTTGCCACTTCTGCACTGGATTAGAGCAGACAAACTCTATTTTAAATCCATTTTTCCAACACGACCTTCATTAAATACCAGTAGAAGACTTTTTTTTCAGTGTATTATTCACCTTCTTTAATTACGTGCTCTCACGCAGGAACAGTTATATTGTTGTGTAATTTACTTGCTTCTAATTAGAAAAAGGTTTCTTTGAAGTCAGGAAGTAAAACCATATGAACCACAGAAGTTTTAGTGAAGTTACTGGTAACTTTTAATAGGAGAATGACTGAGTGGGAAGGCTGAGATGCTCATTTTGAAGTAACACCTCACAAAACCCCATAAAATCCTTGTTAAGATCTTTCCACAAATTCTGGCACTACTACCCTGCATTATTTTACCAACAATCTGCTGTCAGTTACATTTGAACACAGTAAAGTCTTAGCTTTTGGAAAAGAAATTGCTAAGAATGTACATCAGTTGGCTAAAACAGACACCAGGTGTACCCCAACAACCCCTTCTTAGCTTTCAGAAGGAGCACTGAAGATATTCCTCAAACCACAGGGCACAAAACATCTGAACAGAAGATCAAACATACAATCAAATCCCTGAAAATCAATTTCAGAACAAAGAGTCTGTTAAGTTACAAAGCCTTTCCTTCTGAACTCAGGGCTGGGATGATGACCTCAAGGGAAGTCTCCCCAAAAGTCGTCTGCACTGGTACCTTTGTAGTGTCTGTGTGCTTGTGCTGCAGCTGCTCCAGGTACAGCTCATTGACCTCCCCAAGAACCAGCAGCTGCCTGTTCAAGAACTCCATCTGCTGTTGCACTGATTCACTGTTGGAAAGCTGGGAAGGGAAACGGAAGAGAATCCAACATTGGGATGAACAGATCAGGGGAGTCACAGCTGATAGGCCCTGTGTTCACAGGGCATTTTTATAAAGGGAAACAAAGGCTAAAATCCAATGCTTCATATGTAGTTAAGTGTTAAATAAATTGTTTTCATAATGAACTTTTCATTTCCATTCAACTTATGATATAAACAATATCTCTCAGTTGTCAAGATTTAGCAGAGCTTTAACACAAATTCATAATGCTCAATCTGCAAATCCCCTGCTGTGCAAAATGCCAAAATAAGAAGTTTCAGAAGCCCTTTAACTGAGTTTAGAGTTTCTTTACCATAATACATTTTTCTGTGTTGTTTTTATGCAATTAATATCAGACTCCACGGAGCTCAGCACAGGCTTCTTTTAGATCAAGAAAGAAAAAGCACCTGATGAAAACTATCAGATAACAAATAATCAGAAAGACACAAAGGGACCCTGGGAACACTGACTTTTCTTACCTTTTGAGAAACTTGGCTAAGCAGCAATTCAGTGTGACACACCTTGTTGTTTGCCTTCTTTAACTCTAACCTCAGATCTGCTATCATGTTCCTGCAGTCTTCCAGCTTGGTCTGTTCAAGTGACAAAAAAATTCCTCAGGGTTCTGAAACTTCACTAAGGACAGCATGGGCACAGGGCTGGGAGGCTGTAAACCTCCAGCACTGGAAATCAAGTTATACTGACCCCTCCAAACCAGCTAAGAACCTGCCTTTTCCTATTTCCAAGCTGAGGACAGGACAAAACAGGACTCTATATAAGAACGATATTAAGCTAAGCACTTTCAGTTATGCACTGTCTTATTCTGAATCAGGACAATATCTGTAATAAATATGTGCAGCTCTCTCTCAGGTATTTCATGCCTTGTTATGAAGAAGGTTATTTTTAAAAGCATTAAGTAGACAACAAATTTGTTGATGCTTCATACCTGCAATTCCTGGCTCTGGTTGTAGAATTCCTCCCGGTCATGCTGCAGCTGTCGGATCTGGCTGTGAAGCTGAGCCACAATATTATCATGTTCCTCCTGAAACTGGTGGTACCTTGCCTGTTCTTTCTGCAGACTCAGTTTCAAGGCCTGGATCTCCTTTTCCTGCAGTTTCAGCTGATCTTTCTGTTAAGAATCCCACATGAGGCATCAGACAAGACACCTGCTTAGTAGTTAGGACATCTATGCTCAGCCAAGCAAAGCTGCCATTACAGCATGCAGGAAAACACTTTTCCACACACACACCATTTTATACAGAGCATGTTCTCAAGGCTGTTGGGGCTTGGCTTGGTTTTGGTTGAAAAGGAGATGAAATGGTGGTAAGAGTGGACAGGCTGAAAACTCACAGCCACATTCAAAGGCACTATGAGCAATAGCCTATTTTTCCACTGCCTCTCATGCTTTCAACAGGGACTTGGGCCTCACAGCTGAACCAATAGTTCATCTTCCAAAACCGACTTGAAAGTTTATTTTTGGCTCTTGTAGTTAATTATCAGAAGGTGAAACTCTTGATGGAATTAGCTATAACATGAAAATATATTATGAAACACACCTAAATCTGTACTAAGACATCCTTCAGTGCACTAATATCTTCAAATTCTATCACAGTGAACACCTCTGGAAAACAACATTGAGTTTTCAAAGCTTTTGCTATTAGTCCTCATCTGAGGAGCAAAAGGACAATACTTTATCAAATATGCAGTAAGGTGTTTAGCCAGGCATTGAATAACCACTCCAGTAACAGGGAAGCCTTTACCATTATCCAAAGGCAAGTGCTGGCAGGGGTCAAGCATGAAGGATTCAGCTGCCTGCAGTCAACTACAAACTACTGACATTAATAATGACAGCACACAGAACTCGTGCGCGAGTCACTCCACAAACACCGACTTCAATAAAGTGACAAATGAGGTTTCTTTGTTAATTGAGTGGTACCAAAACACACCAGCCAGGCCAATTAACACTTTTAGCAGCACCAGTGTGTCTCAGCTGCTGGTGGAGCTGCATCCCTGCTCACCATGGCAGCGTTGTGCTCCTCCAGAGCCGTGGCTTTGATGACTTTGCGCAGGAGCCGGCGGTTGCGCAGCGCGTGCTGCTGCCTCTTGAAGCGCTCGTACAGCAGCTGGTTGTGCAGCAGAAGCAGCTGGTTCCTCAGGGTGTGAATCTCATCTGAGGGGGGAGAACCTACAGTGGGAGACAGACGAGGTTACTGAGCTGCACTGTCTGCTTTATTTGATCTCCAACACAAAAATCATAAACATTTTTCCCAAAGCAATGGATATATGCCTCAAATGGATTGCTCCTTTGATTGAGAAAAAAAAGCCAAGCCACCGTCACTACAGAAGCCTCAGAGCACAAAATTAAGACACAGACACATAAATAAGCATGGAAAACCAGCAGTTTTAGATTCAATGAGCAGTGAGAAGGTGCATTGATCTATCAGATGACCAGCAGCACTTGGAAGAGTCACAAAGAAAGCAGAAGCCTTAGCAAGGCTGAAGTGGTCAAAAGGAGAAGTGTCTAGAATTTTGCACTTCTCAAAGATGAAAAAAGCAGCTCATCTCTCTTAGCTATTTGCTAAGTAGATAAACCATGACTTAGTGGAGGACATCATCCTTCTGTAGCATTAGTTAAAAACCCACAAGCCAAAAAGTATGCAGGTCATTGTTCAAGCAAGTCTAATAATAGAGGAACAGATTGCCAAAACATGAGAAATTTCCTCACCTCCAAAGTGAGTCCAGTCAGCAGATTTGCTTGGCAGAGACAATCTGAAAAAAGAGAATGCAGCATTAACAGGTAAGTTTAAGTAAAAAAATGGAACGTTCACCTCAAAAGAGCTTATAGGCTGGTAAAAGTACAATTAAGGTCAGTTGGTATAAAAAGATTGGGGATGAACTGTGCAGCTGCTTTTCCAGCACAGCTTAAAATTAAGCCAGCACAAAAAAAGAGTAACAATAAAGTCTGCAAAGTAAGATTTTCAGTCACCTACTTGTTCAGCTCCTTAGTGTGTGCATCTGCTCCTTGCTGAATCAGCCTGTCCAGCACTTCCACAGGAGAAGTCGAGGACATACAGTCTTCCTCCTGGGTTCCCTTGGCTTTCTTTAGCAGCTCCTCAGTCTTCTTGCCAACAAAGAGGTAGGCAGTCTTTGGTAATGCAACCTCAAAGAGGTGCTCATAGAGGGGAGGCTGCCCACTCCCAAACACCACTCTCCTTTGTGCTGGTACTATACAAGGGCTGGGAGTGAGAATATTCGGCTCCCCAGAGGTTCCTTCCCTGCTCCCAGCAGGGCTTTCCCCAGGGCCTCCACAGGGCTTGTCTATGGGAGTAAACGTTTGTTTGGGTGTTTCCCGTGCACCCTCAGGCCCAGGCTTGTCCAGAGATGTTAAAGGCTCAGAGGTCTGACTGTGTCCCTGAACACTGGAGGCTGCTGAGTGGGTCTTCTTCTGAGAGCCTGACAGACTTTCGTTTGTGCGGTAAAACGGGGAGTCAAATCCTCCTCTAGGCACCATGTGTTCAGCATCGGTCGTGATCTCAGAGATCTCTTTAGATATTGCATCTGAGGAGAGGGGGAACATCGTGATTCATCTGGTATTTCAACAGGACAAACATTTCCTTAGCTAAGATGTAGGTAAGGAGAGCAGACATTACCTTCCTCTCTGTCCTTCTCAGCACTATCTTCAAATGACAGCCCACCTAAAAACTCTGCAAGATCACTTAAGGTTACTGAACTTTTACTACTGGGTATGTCTGGAAAAAAAAAACATAAAAGAAAAAGTTAGTTGTACAGGTGTTGTTTTCTTCAGCCTTAGTACAGCACAAAACACAAGTCTTTTACTGCTGCAAGGTCCTCACAATAAAAGCTTGTCTCTCCTTCAGATGCTTCCTCAGAGGAGGAAAGTATCTGATTCCTGTTCCATTCCACATGGAAAACATTTCAGAGATCAGTCACAGGTCAGTCCTGATCCCAAAATGTAATTTTTTAAACTTAACATTTGCTATTGCACAACCTCTGTGAGGAAGGATGTGCTATTTGCAATTTAACCCATTAAATAAATAAATTAAGGTGGCTCATGTGCACTGTGACTGCTCTACTTCCACATTAGCATTAACCTCCCCTTTAGATTCTGAGCTGGCTCCACAAGGACACAGCACCTGCCTGAAAAAAAGAAGTTTAGCAAGCTGATATAATACAAACTTGCCAATATGTGGCTACTGATCAAAACTGAGACAGCAGCTGTGGGATACACACTGCAGGATAGAAATCTCATGCTCAGCTCAGTCACAGATCAGGAACCCAGTGAAAAACTTTGCCTGTTCGTAACTTGGAATTCAGAATATTCAGATTCTAGTGGCACTACACAACTACACCCTACATGGAAAACCAGCTTTAAATTTCACTATCATCTCCACTTTGAAGATGGGTAAGAATCGGAGCACAGAAGTCTCAAATACAGTTCCAAAATCCATTTCTACAGCTGTCACAGAGGTAGATGACAGAGAATGGAAAATGGAATCTACATTTACCTATTAAAAATTGAGTTCCTCAACCTACTGATTTCAGTATTCCACAGGACTTCAAAATAGGTTCAAGTACAGCAATATAATTGTAGATAGAAAACAAAGTTTTTCCAGAGGCCTTTAAGAGGGAACATCACATCTACTTTTGAGCATCATATCTACTCTTATGTGCAGCCTTACAGTTTGATCCAGACACGTGACAGATAACTTGCTGAAGCAAAATTTAATATACAACTTGCTGCTTCTAATAACCGTCCTCAAAGAATCAGCTTTTATAAAAATAAATACCCCTTTTCAGCCTCCAGTTTATATTTGTATTTTTAAACATGCAGGAGAGCAAGGTAAAAAAAAATCCTCAAGCTATTTCTGAACATGAATGGTTAAACTGAAATCAGAAGCATCACAAGAAGCTTTTAAGCTGAATCACAGGTTAAGGCAGGATCCTGGAGCTACAAAGAACTCAGTGGGAAATAAAAACCTGTGGCAAAGTGTTTGGGAATTGGAACAAGTGTCAATAAAAACTGTAGCTGTTCACAATGGGTTGTAGTAATGGGGAGAGGAAAATGGGAGTTTACCCAATGATTTATCGCTGTTCATGACATTTTGCTGTCGGTACAGTAAAGGCCTCCCAGAATCTGGTTTGTCCTCCTGGAAAACAAAAGAAACCCAAAACACATTAATTGCCTTAGATTTCATTGGTAACTATGCAGCTGGAAGTGGCAATAGCTGTCTACATTTAGAAGAGTTTTTGCAGTGAAATGCAAAAATTTTTTATAAACCACCTTCTCTGGTTTTTCTTGCTCAGTTAAGGTCACTGCATTAAGGCAAGTCAATAAAAAAACCCAGATTAGTTTAGCAGAAGAATTTTGTAATACCTTTTTAGGAGGTGTGGCAGCAGCTGAAGGGAGTGAAACATGCACAAAGTCATCTGAAGTGCAGGGTGGAGGAGGAGATGTGGCTGGTGTTCCCAAAGGTGTTCCTTTCCCCCCTGCTGAAAAGGAGCACAAGTTCTCTCAGCAGGCTCTCCCTTCCTCCTTTCAGCTGAACATTGTATGTGAAGAATTGTACATTTAAACACCATCTCATAGCATTTACTTCTAAAATATCTTTCAGCTGTTTATCAAGACAAAAGTGCAGTTTCCCAAAAGTTGTTTCAGACTTTGACACTGAATTTTCACAGATTTTCTCTCAGTTTGCATCAGCGCTGCTCTAGGTGAGGTACTCAGTTCACAGGAGTAATCACTCAAGCCTATCAAGTGGCATGATGTGGCATTCCCATTTAAAAACTGCCAGTCAAATTTACAGCCAGAATTTCCAGTAAAACAAACCTTGAAGGCCTAATTCCAAAACGCAGCACGTACCAGATGTGCCAAAAGCTCTGCTGTAGGGTTGTGATGCAGACTGGGATGACTCTGATGGGACAATGCCGGGGGACGTCGGTGGCGTGGTCATACCACACACTGCAGAAGGGCTCCAGATGGTGACCTGTGCACACAGTAAAACACAGCAGAGCTCAGAACAGGAACATGTGAAGCACCTGGATCTAGGTTTTCACACAGGAAATCAGGCAGAGATTACAGGTGAAACAAACACCAACTTCTGAAGAATTCACAGCACAGCTCAAAACCATGGATTTTTAAGACTGGCACAAGAAACTATGAAAGTGCAAAGAATGAAAACTTGCTGGGCTTCACCTGCTGCTTTACCTGCTGTGGCTCAGTTGACAGCCTCGTGGACTGTGGGCTCAGAATCTGAGGTAGCTGCCCTGGCATTTGTGATAGTGTTAGCCGAGGAGTGGAGTATGGGGTAGAAGTCCCTGAAAGTTAAATAAAAGAGGAAATCAAAATTCCAAAGCATCCAACACATCAGATACAAACCCATGATTCTTCTGGCTAGGATTTAAAGGCTTTTAATCAAAAAAGCATTTCAAATCCATACACATTTGTAGAGACTTTTCTTCCAGACCAAGAAAATATCTATTGAATACATTATACTACAGCTTTCTCTTTTTTTGGTTGTTTTGGGGTAGGGAGGACAGGGGATGAAGAGACAATGTTGAGAAGACGCTGTATGGCTGCATATAGGAAATATATCTATGTATTTACTTTTTTTAATGATGGTTTATTTTCTGGTGCCTTAGAATCAGACTTCAAATGGGAAAAATTTGTGAGATGGGTTTTTTTGCTCTAGGGCCAGTTCTCCTCCAGCAATTGGGTATTGATTAGCCATCAGGCAGGTCTTACCATAGCTGCTCTGTGTGTCAATGTAAGAGCTGGCACTGGGGTCAGTTTGATGATGTTTTAAGCTTGTGCAGAGTTTCCGAGATACAGAGTAATAACCATCTTCATACGAGGCCTCTGCAGGGTCCAGGGAGATTTTGGCACATTCTATCACAACATCATGAGTTTCTAGTCTTTTCCACCTGCAGACAGTTTTTGGATCCAAAAGAGTAAGTTAGTCAATTATTGTTAAAAACAAGAGTTCCTGGAGATAGGAGGAATTGGCTTGTAGGATGGCTCATTTGTTCCAGGCAGCTTTGCATGCTCCCAGCCAAACTGGAACAAGGCACCAGACAGAAATTGCAACCAGATGACTTGTGAGAGGGGGTCTCAAAGAGGAGACAAACAGCTTTGACACAGAGATCCATAAAGGTCTGCCATGGAGCACTCTGGAAAGGAGGAACAGCATACGAAGACTTGGTTGATCCTGAGCTTCAGCAGCTGTAGAAATCAGCTCAACTACACTCAGATGTTGGTAGTCAAAATTTAGACATGCCAGCAGTGAGAGAATCTGTATTATTTAAGCAAACACTGTCTGCAATGCCAGTTTCAGATCTGTGTTTTTCCTCCCAAGTTTGGGGAATCTTTTTTACTATTACTACCTCCTTCATCCTGAAAACTACTTCTCACTAAATTAAGCAGCCAGATTAGGTCTGCCCAATATTTCAGGGGATGGAAGTTCACTGCAAAGAAAAGAAAGCCCAGAAGGCTGTCTATGAAAGGCTGGGTTGCTTTGGAAAGTAAAATACTCTCTGTCCAAGATACCAAAACAGAAGGCTTCCACTGGTAGGTTTGTGCCAATTGTGCTCCTGAGTGGTGCCACCCTCCCCCCTGTAAAACTGAGCATTGTGACATTCAATGGGTTCCCAGTTAGGAGTGATTTCCTAGTGGCTCTGAAAAGCAGGGCAAGAGCACTACTGTGCAGCAACAAGAGTCAAATTCTCCTCTTCAGTGGCTGGGCCTGTGGAGACAAGAGAAAAGCAGCAAGTGGTGCTGCTGCAGGCAAATGAGCCTATTGCTAAAGAAAACTAATACAGCTGATAATGTTAACACATACCTGTTAAAAGAACTGATCTGTTAAATGAACCAATATCTAGGTACCAAAACAAGACACACTGAAGCCATTTTAAACACTTAAATCCCATCAAATACTTCAAGAAACCCAAGGAATATGACCCAGACCTTCAGCCAATGAATCATCTCTGGCAGTTTCATTTTATAGGCAAACGGTTTTAAATCTTTATGAGGATGTTTGATCATTAAGTCATAAAAATAAGATAAAGTAAAGTAAAAGACAGATGCCATCCCAGAGACAAAATTAGTTTAGAATCCCAACATTGTTGTTAATGACCTTTCACAACAGTTTTTACTTATTCATCCAGCTGTAAGCTGAGATGAGGAAAGTCTACATGTTTACCTGGTGCACCTACAAATCTGGGTGGCAAAACACCCCCACACAAACTGTTGCTGACAGAAAAGGTTTTGCTGCAACCTTCTGATATAACCCCACAGAAAGCTGCTCAATTTGAGCCTTTCCTAATAGCAGAGAGAACATATAATACCTTCGTGGGTCCAGTTCATGGTCCTTGGATCCAGTCACTAACTCTGGATGAATTCGCACATGTTCCATCATTGGCTGGGAGGAAGAAGAAGGATTTGTTATCAGTGCAGCACCTTTGGATTGCACTTAACCACACAAAGCTGATGAGAAAACTATTGATCCCAATAGTTCAGAAAGTTACATTTAACAGATAAGGTTAACACACATCACCACAGCTTCAAGAGTTGATCCCAACTGAGCTTTCCGTCAAATCGCTCATTTTTATACTGTTTTGTTGAACAGCCCTCAGCTGAATTGGCAAATTAATTGTATTGAATTGGAATATATAGGTATAAATTCCTTGCTTTAGATAATACACAGATGAGCAGCATTTTACCTTGACTACTTCTTCAAAGGTCTCCAGGTTTTCCTTCATACTGTAGTGAGAGCGCAGAAAGGAGACAAAATTGCAAGGGTACATTCCATAAAGACGATGAAAGAGAGAATAAACGCTGGCATGAAGATGGACAAGGTAAATCTCTGCCACATGACCTGGAAAAAGTAGTTAGAATCTTTTTCATTACATTGGAGAAAAGAACAAAAGTTGTAAGAATGCAAGCGAAGTACTTTTAAATTTGAAATGTTAACTGGAACAAGTCTTCTGAGGTACAAATAGTCCCTAGTGAAACTGTGAAGTCTTCTCAGAAAACAAGCAACACTTAGTCATCAGCTCACAGCAAACCCAGAAATTAAGATAAGGACCATTAATTCCCACCAGTGTGCTGTCATTCTCATAGCACAGTTTTGTTTTTATCCAAGTTAAAACCTGAAACTCCTCTAGCTAGTGAGCCAGAGTAAGACTGACTGAATGATTAAAAAAGGAAACTAAGGTTTGTTTCACTTCAAAAGGTAAAAACTAAAAGCTTGGAGCCACCAAAAACAATCACAACAGACAAATCTTAGCATTCACCTCAGAAGTTCCAATCCTACTTGCAATGCAGAATGGCTCTCTAAATAGCATCTCTATGTGCTTAACACAGCATTTGTTCATTCAGCCAGAGGCCACACTCACAGATACTGCTGGTGTTAGACATCAGACCCCTTACAACAAATTCAGCAAAGCCAGGGCTCTGAGAAAACCAGTTTTATCAACCTTCATGACTACTCATAGTTGCACATTAAAAGAAACTCTTATATATGTTGCTTCTTTCTCCTCCCCATTTATATTTGGGAATATCAAATTCCCCAAAATCTGCCTCAAATATTAGCATTTTCCCTTCTCTCTCCATTAAGATCAATCTCTGCTTTTCACTGTCATCAGGGCAGTAGTTTTGTTCAGTGAAATTTCATGCAGTAGCAGCACCACATGGAAGATTCTAAGAGACTCCTAAATTCTGAGCAAAGAACTCCCCCATGCTCTCAAACAACAGAACAGCTTGTGGGCTTAACTCATCATTTTCTGTGTTTAAATAATCTCAGACCACTAAGAGTCTCACAAAAGAATGTGCTCACCAACTGCACACGAGTCATAAGGATACTGCTAAACCACAACTGCATGCAACAAAGTTGAAATCTCACCTGGATTCTGCAAGCACCAGGCTGAGAGACGCCCAAAGATACCAAAGAAATCATGAAGGTACTGTTTGCCAGACTGAGGAATCATTGGCAACATGGTTATTAGCACTAGGACACCTGTGGTGAGTACTACTACATCTGTGTCAGTCTGCAAGAAGGGAAAAAACCTGCATTAGTTAAATGTGTTGAACTTAATTTTTTCCAAGGATGAAATGAACATTGAATCATCACCATGGAAAAAGTTCTCTATTGAAACAGTCCCTCTGAAACCTACCAGAACTTAATGATCCAAGATTATTGAGTTTTTTCATAAAGAACAACTTGAAGAAAAGATAGATTTGGGATTCTTGCTCCTACTCTGCTGCTTTTCTGTATAAACACCTGGCTTAGATAAAAAGGGAACATGACAGTTCCACAGCTGAGTTAAAACAATTACTGGTATGTGAAGCATCTTATGTGCCACCTTCCTTCCTTCCCAGAGCTAAACACACACAGCATTCAGAGGCTGAAAACCTGCAGATCTGATCAGGGTGTTCAAGGGTGTTGGCCAGTTACCAATACAGGAGTCAAAAGCTTTTCTACTAAACCTGGCTGCTGGAAATTTCACCCAGCAGTAATTCAAACAATGACTAGAACACCTTGGCTTGTGCCACAAGAAAGGGATGTGGCAGTACAAACCTTTGGCTAGATGAAACAGGAAGAGAGAATCAGATTTTATGAAAGGACACAGAAAATGTTTAAACTCTTTCCTTGCTTCCTCAGTTTAATGCACAATTTCCTTGGTAGCTCCTCTGCTTTGTCAGCACAGGGTGCACAGAGCACCAGTCAGGCTGTGGGAGGTGCTGCTGAATTTTCTGTGTATCTCTCAGGGGCAACTCAGGCTGATGGGACAGTCAGTTCTTAGGGATTTATCCTCCTCTGTGTGTCTACAGCCTCTACTCTCCCTCAGTCACACAAAACCTATCAGAGCACATTTCCTGTCCGTCCCTACCCTCTGTCCACATCCCCAGCACTTCCACATGTCTTTCCTACTCCCAGCAGCTTTCTGACACACTTCATTCCTCCCTCAGTCACACTGCAAAGGGCAACAGATCTTGTCAGGCACGTCAGGAGTTCCAGTAGCAGCAGCTGGAGCTGCTCCTTTGGCAGTCACAAATTTGTGATGGTTTTGTTTTGCAGAGCGCTTGACTGCATCGTGCATTTAAATGTGATTTCATGACTAATGTGGATTCTTCACTATCATCATAAATTCCATTTCTGACAATGCATTCTAGGTCTCAAAGCACTTTTCATTCCTTATTCACTGGTACAGTGTTGTACAGTATTATACCTGATCAATCTGCAGATGAGGGAAAATACCCACAAAGCTTGGGGGAACAGCTACTACCTCCTTGTAATCCAGCATGTCAGTAGCTAAGGAGTGAAAGTCTGCTAATTCCAAGGTAATTTCACCAGGGAATAGTCCATTGCACGGCCCATCTACACTGCAAGTAGAGGACACACAAATTCAAATTGCACCAGTGGGAAGTTACTGCATTTCTCATTAGGTTCACATTCCAGATATCCACCAACTTCAGCAAGGGCCCTCTTGTCTTTAACTTATTTTGGAAAAGTTTTAATAAACATTCCTAACTCACAGTGACAGTGGCTTTTAGAAACAAGATTGTCAACAGTAACAGCATCAGCACAGAGTATTCAGCTGATATTAATAGCACTGTGGCTTAACTAAATGGCATCAAACAGGAATCAGATGCCTTGCACCTGTATACAAGTTTACACCAGGTGTTTTATAGACAGCACTGACAGTTCTTACCTTGAGACATTTAAGTAATGAAAGCAGGAGAGGTGCTTGAGAAAGTTTGTGTTTCCAAGATGGTTGTCTTCTTATCACATGTCCCAGCAGAGAGAGGGTGGGTAAACGAGTAGCAGCTTTGCCCATATAATCATTAATTTTGTCCAGTAGATGCTGATAAAGGATTTTGCAGAGAGAAAGGTATTTATATTTAACTGCTCTATACTCTTTTTCCCCAGTCTATATTCAGCACTTTGTCAATATGGAAACTACAGGCATTTTACAAATATGCAAGATCCCAGAGGAAATAGAACCCTGCAATAACTTTGGGACTACTGGTAGACAAATGCAAACTATTCAGGCCAGAAGCAGTCCCTGCACTTTGAAATGTTTGTAAGTAAATAATAAAAAAAATCTGGGCAACAGCCAACTTGTAGTGCCATTTCCAATCTATTTAAAATCCTTACTTGCTCTCAAAATACCCAATTTGTTTTAGGCTAACACATCCTGCAGCAGGAGCACTGTAAAGAGACAACATTAATCCCCCAAATCCTTTCCTTTATAGAGGTTCTTTGCTTAACTGGGTCAGTTTAAGCAACTGAAGAAACAGAGACCTCTGAAGTTTTTTTCTAAAGCTTAAACTACTCTTACTACAGAGATACTACATCTCTACAGCAAGGTAATTCTACACCAGAGTGGAACCCCTAGAGTTTTAACAGATGCTATTTAAAGGCTGCTTCAATACCAGGCTAAAATCTGCCATAACAAGATTTTTTTTTTTTACCTTGTCATGAGGCTCTTGCAGAGTGGATAGAATATGCAGTGCCTGCTGAGAATTGGTTTCCAAGTAATAGTCCACCAGGTTGTTGACAAGCATAGGTCCACGGTCTGTCAGTTTAGGGACAGCAAGGAAAAAACCCAAAAACATTCTCAATACACTGAAAATGAAGCACTTCCTACAAGGACATTGCAGAACTTTTAAGCAACTATTACACAATTTCTAAAATAAAGCAGTCCTTGGTGTTTAGCAGACCTTTGGGAAAATGAGACCTCTCAGCTACATTTCCTGGTTCCAAACCATTCAAGTGATTGCATCCAGCTCAGGGAAAGGAACCAGGTTTTTTAACAACCAACAATTCCTGCCTAATCATAAACCCTACAGGTAGCTGAGCTGCAAGGGTGCTTTACCCACTAAAGTTTTCAGAAGTGACTTGATGTTCTCTCCCTTCAGCAGATAAAGGAGAGCAAGCTCAGGGACAAGGACACTGGCAGTGCTTTCATGCTCTGAAAAAGCTCTGTCAGCACAAGTGATGCCTCAACAGCAGCAAGCACTTTCCACAAAGTCTGAGTCTGTGGTTTTGTTTGGGAGTAGGATTTTTTTTGTTTTTATTTTTTTTTAATTAACAAAATCCCACTGGTTCCCATAATGTAGGGGACACATAATTCTTTCTAGATATACTTGCCAAAAAGTTTCATCAGCTCACACTTGAGGCTCTGCCTCAGGAAAAGCCAGTCATTTTGTAATCATGTTTTATGTAACAGACCTTCCAGGAGCCATGCCATTAAGCAAAATGGACTGAAGAGAAGCCTCAATCCTTAAAGCAATTTCAAACCCAAATATCAAGTTTCTTTCAAGCTGCATTTGCAAAGACAGTGTTTGATAGAAAAAAAAAACCACCATGTTATTCTACCTTTATTGATGTAAAAGCAAAACCCTTCGCAAAATTACACAAAAGAATACATACCACAAATGAGATTATCTTTGAATGCAGCTGTTATATCTTCCAGGACACCCAGAATTGGAGAATCCAGCATTGAGAGGAGCTCACCAACATTTCCTTGTTGTGCCATGATGCACGTACTGACATGAATGTGGAGGTCAAAACTTCAGCAAGTTCTTCATTGGTGTCTTTCTACCAGACTAGGAGAGAAGAGACAGCAGATGAGTGAACTTTTCCCTTTCCATATAAAATCTCTCATCTCTCCTATTTCTTTTCCACATAAGTGCCCATTTAACACTGAGAGGATTGTTAGGATTCCACACCTGCAATAAAAGCTGTAAGAGTTTCCAAAAAGCCAATGAGTCATGAGCAGGGTTTTCTTCGTGTTTTTCACAAAGACATTAATCTGTTTTGCAGAAGACCTCAGTATCTAGACAGTCAGAGCATTCTCTTACCATATTTTTTAAAATTTGCTCTCCAGGTCAGTAAACTGAAGCTAAAGTTTCGAATAAAATGCAAAAAGCTCCCTGGAATCCCTCCATTCCTGAGTTCTTACAGTTCTGAGCAATTCCTCCTCAAACCACCTTTCCAGTTCTTTGCATAAGACTAAAATCTGGAGAAAATACACACCTCCAGATCCTTCTCCACTCCTGTGACCAGGTCAGGAATTCACTGCCCTGGGCTCTGCATTGTTGCACTCAGAGAGATTTGAGCTTTAAGACTTTGCAACGTGGCCAGGCTGCAGCTGTTGGGAAACTCAAGCAGGGCTGCTGCAGCTGCTGCTCCTGGGCAGCCTGAGCACACCAAGCACAGCCTGAGCAGCACAACACACCTTGACTTCACTCCTGTGATTTGTGATCACAAACTCTGCAGTGCAAAAACTGCATGAAGTATTAAATGCAACAGTGTGCAGACAACTGGTCAGCAGACACAGTGCTAAGTGGGAGCAAATCTAAGCCATGTCAGGTTTTTAAAATGCCTTCCTCCCATGTACCAGCATCAGAGGGATTCAGGTGTCACACTGATCTACCTACCACAAAATGAATCAGTTTTTATTTCATCCAGAAGAATTCTACAGCAAACCTTCCTCAGCAGAAGAACAAATCTGGCTTTAGATCACACCTAATATTATCAGCAAAGGTTTCTTCTTCCCTCCCACTCCAAGCTAGAATACATTTTTCACTTCCCCCATGGAAGGCAAGACTGACACATACCAAGTTTACACACAAAATTGTTTTTCTACTGCAGTTGTGTTTACAGCACCTGTTCTGTGGATGAGCTGAGCTTCTGTCTGCAATGCTGTCAGCCACACACCTTTCATGATCACTAATAAAGAGAAACCAGAAAGAGGTTAAGAAAAGGCAAAGTTTATTTCTTCCTTATCACATCAGGTGTATGTTCAGAACATCACTAAGTTTTTTACACAGAACAGAAGAGCTGTGCACCCCCTGCATGAGAAGTCAGCCCTCAGTCTGAAAAACACCAAAGGGTGCTGCAGTTGCCCTTTCCAGAACTGTTCACAGGTGAAGCTGTGCAATTACCTCAAACAAGACCATGGTTTTGTACTTATTTTTGTACTTTGTACAATTTTGTACTGTGACCCTTCAAAAGCTGCTAAAGTTTTATTTATGGCAGGTAGAATCTTACACAGAAAGGATTCTTCTCTATTCTGAACATACAGTAATTAATTTAAGCCTTTAAATTCTATTCAAAACATTTTTAGGCATTAGCCAAGGACCACAGATCACTGCTGTTTTAAATGATAATGCTGCAATTACCTATGTACATACTACTTTCTTGAATATTTATGTTTAACAAAGTCAGTGGACAGCAGGAGTTAACATGTCCACCAGTAAACTTTGTCATTTGCAACATATCACTGTGCAGTTGCAGAACTGCCCAAGGTCACTTTTCTTAGTGCCACCAGACATCAGCTTACTTAACCTGGCACTGATTGCAAATTCAAAGGTGATAATATGGCACCACACTCCCAACTGGCATTTCAGTAGCAACAAACTGGCTGGAGCATTGCAGTAATCACCACTGCAGAACATAAAACCCTCACACTCAGTTTTCAATGATCACAACTGAATAGCCCAAATGAAACTTCAGGTCATGTGCAAGCAGCCAGCAGAGTCTGATCACTGAAGTGTTTAGATTTAAATGCTATTTCCTTTCTAGTCTAATGCTGGCAAAATGCTAAACCTGCAGACTTAAAACTGGCTGGTAGTGTGAGCAAGACTTGGATAATAATAGAATAGAGACTTGGGGTGAGGGAAGTTGCTTTTTACTGAAAGCAGAATGGTTCAATGCTTTTCATAAAATCAGAGCTGGCATTTGTTATGGTTTAAGATTTTGGTTTGGGTTTTTTTGTTGGTTTTTTTTTCCTCTACATTGTGCAGACTCCCAAGCTTCAACTCCCTCCTCAAAGCGCTTGCTGTTTAGAAGACAAACAATGCTCAGAGAATGACACCATCCTTTCAAAAGGTTTAAAGCCACACATCTATCCAACCTAAGAAATCAGCCTTCCACTCTGTTAGTCATTTTGAGGAATCAACTGCTTTTTCCATTTCTACTAATTGTTATAATATTGAATTGACTCAAAGACTGCATCTGCAACATTGTATGGGAAGCAGCTCACTCCAAGGAATCTATTCCTTCATTTCTGAGAACACATCTTCCAAACAGGCCTTGCTGCCCCTCAATTTCTGTCAGGAGACAGTCTCAGCTATGGTTAAGCAATAGATTCACCAGCTTCCTAAGCAACGTGAACTAGTTGTTTAAAGTCTTGTTAACAAAAGAGATGCATGGCCACACCCCCAGAGAAACTGCAAGCAAAACCTGTTTTGAGAATTAAAGCAGCAGAAACACGAGTCTCTGCTTTTTTACCCTGTAAAAACCTTGTCAACTCTCTTCTCTTTGAGTCCCATCCCAGTGAAAAGAGTGATTTTTTTTCTTATTTTCCTTGAGCAATACCATTATATTGGATCAGATCTTCGTCACACCAGTAAAAACCTCAACAGCAGTTTCACTGATTCTGATACTGCTGCAGAGAAAATCTGCAGCCTGGTGAAATCATAAAACACACTTTGGATGGGCTCTGGAAGTCAGGCTCAACAACACCTCTGCAGACAGATGGGGAAAACCCCAGTTGAGTAGGTAAGAGGATTTCAAACTTTGTGCCATTGTGCTGGCACGAACAAACCCCGCCATCAGATAAGGGCGAGGCTGATAAGGAGAGCTCAGCTGCTGATAACGCCACACACACGTAGGTAACGGATCATTTCCCAAGCTCCCTGACTGAAACAGATGGCTGCAGTGACCTTGTGCCAATAAATCCAGCATCACTCATTTCAACTTTTCAATCGTGAATTGGAGTACTTTAAAGTGGAGCAGTCTCTACTCCAAAAGTATTCAAAATATTAATAAAAGTATTTCAAGGCATATCTAAAAACGGGGCAATGTCACACACAGGTACCTCATGAGGTGGAAGTTTATCTGACGTTACATGAAACCAGTCAATGTTGTCACCCCACTGTAAACAAATGGCCACAACTTTAAAAAAGCAAATCACAGCTTTCTAAAGGTAAAGTCATTTGTCATTTTAAACTCTAAGTAAGACTGAGATGCTCCAAATCTGTGCCCAACACAAACGAACAAGCCAGGAAATTTCAGCAATAGTCTTAAATCATGTCACACTTTTTTCAGGGAAAGGCAGCTGAATAAGTAGTTTACAGGCAACAGGCTTTTAGTCAGAAAATGCCGTGTTCTGGCAGATGAAGCTCAGCTCCGTGGTGTCAGTGTGATTTATCACAGTCCCACCAGGAATTTGTGATGTGATTTTCAAACCCTGTAGATAAGCACAGGCCAGGTTAAGGGGCTCCCATCACCTTGTGAAACAGCAGGATCAGCCACTGACTGTCAGTGTACTTTGTATCTGCAATTGATACTTGTGTGGCGAACAGGACATCCCTGACACCTTTACAGTATCACATCCCCAGCACAGCCTTCTGCTCAAATACACAGTTACAAGATGAGCCTCTCTAATGCTTCCATCCCCAGCTACTGCAATCATTCCCTCATCAGAAGAATTTCCACATCCCTGCAGCCATTCCTGCAACTAATAGGATTAAAACAGGTAAGTTTTCCATGGGATCTGAGTCACTGAGTCTTCACTAAGTTCTAAAACTAGTTTTATATAAAAGATCCAAAGTACTTGGTCAGTAAAGAGTAGAAAAAAGTCTGTTTAAATACCTTTTAAAATGCAACATTTTAATCTCACTGGAAAATATCACACCAACAGCACTTCTTATATTCAAAAGCTTTTTTTAAGATATATTTAGTAAAAAGCATTAAAGCATCAATATAGCTTTGGAGCCATCTTACAGAAGGAAAAGGAGAAGCCAACAAGCTAAGAACCAAGTCTACATTTATTTTTTTCAGTAGCTAATTTACCAACACAAAACAGTTTAAGCTACAAACTCAAGACAAAGGGAGAGACTGTAGAAATATCGCTTGGAAAAGGCTAAACAGAGAAAGAGACAGCAGAGAATTCCCAAAGATTAAGACTTCTCTAAGTATTTCTGTCAAGAGAAGATGTTCTTCTGTTCAGTGTATTTTTATCCCAAGCCAAATGAAAAAGCAGCTGGTAGTGCCAGTTATGCTGCTCGCAGGGGTGGGGAGGAGGGGGACACACCACAGACACACCCTCAGCCTTTGCTGCAATGACACCCAAATTCAGACACCAGGAGCACCCACTCCGGGGCCAACAGCAGCATTTCATCTCTCCTCATTGAGCAGCAGGTAAATTTAGGGACTGCCAGTAAATGGTTATTGCCCCCTCTGCCCCAAGAGAAAAGAGGATTTCAACACCACAGGACCAGAACCTCCAGATTTACACTTTTCCATCTGATTTCTGTTGCAGGTAAGGTCAGGTCACATCCCCAAGTATTGCTTTGGCAAAAGCCATGAATGAGGACAGAAGGATTTTACAGCAATTGTGCTCAAAGAAAATTCAGATAGACAACACAGCAGCCCTTTTCACATCTTTGAAATGTTGGTCATGGAAGGATTAAGCTTAACCCCCTCCCATTCAGCACACAAAAAACTGAAGCCCATTTTATGCTTCCTAACCATGCCCAATCTTACATTTCCCTCACAGTTAAACTGAACACTGCCATTATAAAAGTGACATAAGCAATGAATGAAAAGTTCCAGCAGGGAGAAAAACCATTGGTGGCATAGGAAAGCAAGCAGCTGATAATTCCATTTTTCACCACCCAGAAATACTAACTCTAAACACTCTAAACCTCATTTCAAACTGATCACTACAACTGGCAATACAATCAATTTAATTTATTTATCCATCTTTAAAGAATGAAGGTGTCTGGCCTCTTCTAATAGTAAATATTTTCCTGGTTATATTAAGATCTGATACAAGATTCCATAACTAAACTAGATCATTATTTATAGCTATAACTTGATATTATACACATTCTCCTGTACTTTGTTACAGGTGCTTAACTGATGTGGGAACAGGAATATCACAAAAAACCCAGCAAGCCCAAACAAAGAGAGAAAATCATATTCAGCAATATTTAAGATTCTTTGGACTCTATGCTGTGCTCATACACTCTTGCTAATTGCTACTCATCACATTTCTGTCAGAGGGAAAATTGTTTAACGACAATCCATGTCATAAAAAGCCCAAACATGGAAGGGCTGTCACTTCACCCTCTGGCAGAAGCCAGGCTAACCAGCCAGCTACTAAAGGGAGTCAGGGAATTATTGTAATTCCTCACGCACAACTGCATATATTAATAGCAAATAAATAAATAAGAACAAGCCCTGGCTTTCTAGAACAATTTAATTAACACTACATACAGAAAGTCAGTCCAAGCATGGAATCTTTTTAACTACAAACAGGTGAGATCAGAGAGCTCTAAACTTGGCACTAGCACAAGGAGTGAGACTCCTAAATCTCTGCAGCATTTTTTTTTGCCCCCAAGAGGAACCTTTTGAAATATTCACAGAGTTAGGCAGCAATTCAGTAAACCTTGAAACCACTGCAACCTATCTAATGTACTCATCAAGGCAATTTTCCTGCTCCAAGAATTAAACCCAGCATTACACAGAACAATAGCAAATGATGTGTAACTGTAAAGTGAAAACAAAACATGAATAATGCCCAGGAAAGTGACAACAATTCACCACTGCAACAACTTTACTCTGGATCTTAATGTGCTACTCAAAGAAATGCTTATGCTAAGAAAGGAAACATCATTACTTGTCCTCATTATGTTTATTAAACTACATGAACATGTAATACCAGACACTGAGCTGTAACATTCTTAAAATACACACCTGTCTGCAACTTGCCACAAAATCTGGTGCCTTCCCCTGCTTCCACCACTGCAAAGTGCTTTGGTTATTTTATTTGCTTATTATTGAAGAATCCCACAATGGTTTGGGTTGGAAAGGACCTTAAAGACCATGAAGTTCCACCCCCTGCCATGGGCAGGGACACCTTCCACTGTCCCAGGCTGCTCCAAGCCCTGTCCAACCTGGCCTTGGGCACTGCCAGGGATCCAGGGGCAGCCCCAGCTTCTCTGGGCACCCTGTGCCAGGGCCTGCCCACCCTCCCAGGGAAGGATTTCTTCCTAATAAATGAAAAGGTATCTTTTCCAAATAGAAATTTGTGTGTGTTTGCAGCACGCATGTGTTACAGGCCACTCAGTTTGCAGAGAGGCTGAATCACATCCCCAGCCCCTGTCAGGGCTGACAAGAAGGTGCCTGGCAGTTGGAAGAATTTCAGGAATCAAGACAAGTCAACATCCCAGCAGTCCAGCTGCAAATAGAGCCAGCATTCATTTTAAACTACAAATAGTTACTGAAGACAAATATTTGTCCAAACACCAAAACATCTGCAGTTGGCCAGTGTATCTCACATGGGAATCCATTAATAATGTGACTTTTTAGTCACCATAAAGGTAACAAAGAGTTAAGGTGTCAGGATTAAACACAGCCAGAGATAAAATCATTTTAATTAAAGCTTGTCTCATGACACATTAGATATTCTGACTATATTTTCATCGGTGTCAGTCCCTGCAATTCTCCACAAATGCAGTCCTGGGTGAACTGGGCTGCTAAAAAACCAGAACAAATGAACAAACCAAAACAAAACAAAAAGGGCTTTCACTGAGTAAAGGATTTTAAGCCCCTGATTTTATTTTAAACTTCAACATGGCACAGCTGTTTCTGATAAGCAGAGTACCTGACTGCTGCTCAGCAAAGACAACAGCAGACAGATGGATTCCCAAGGTTTGCACTGACTATTAAAACTTCCAGAGCTTTCAAAGATTTACTTTCTAGTTGTTCATACATGTAAATTGAAGAGGAATTTTTTTTCACCTAATGGGATCACTTCAGTAGTGCTTCCATTCTGACAGATTTCCAACAGCTTTCCCCAGAAGTTAATGTCAGGAAACAGCAGGATCAGACCACACAAAGGATGAAAACCTGTATTAGCACCCACTGGAAGGTTCTCTGGAAACAGCAGTTTTGGAAAGAGTTCTGCACACAAAACCTGATCCTGGTTTCTGGGTCATTTCCAGGGGGTTTGAATCACCCATTCCTTTAAGGCACGTTCTTCCTTCCACTCATTGCCTTGTAAGAGATTCATTAAAAAAACCCCAACCCCGAACAGCAAGGAGAGAAGCTCTGCCTAAACTGATAAAACAATGACAGAGCTGCATCCATAGCAAACAAAGGGTGAAAACTTCAGAACTGCAGCCTTCCAAGTTCTTTGTGATAACAGGAAGCAAAATGTTTTATTGCAGAAGTAAACAACATCCTGACTTCACATTACCTACCCAGGAGCAAGGAAATGAGGAAAGCCTTCCTCACCGAGACTTTAACAACTGCTTTATTTAATGCCCAACCCCGGACAAGGGAACCTCCTCAGCAAGTAACCAAAGCAGGGGAAGCCTGGAAATCGCTACTCAGCCTTTGCAATGGGGGTGCTGAGCCTTTTCCGATAAAAAGCGCAGAATTAAAAGGGCCCTTTGGCTGGTGGGGGGACCTTGCTG
>VXAX01002342.1:67728-129626 GCA_013399835.1 Leptocoma aspasia | reverse complement strand
CTCCTCTCCCTCCCCGCGGCCGTCCCCGGTGTCGCCGCGGCGGTGGCGGCGGGGGTCGGCCCGGCGCACTCACCTCGCCCTCTCCTCCCCTCAGCTGTTTACCACTCCGGGCTCCTCCGGCCCACAGGGCGCCGCCATCTTGGCCCTGCCTCCCCCTCCCATCACAGCGCTTCGCCCCTCGGATCCCTCCGCCGTACAACCTAGTCCCGCCTCACCGCCTCGCTCTCCGCCGGCCGCCCGGCTTCTCTCCCGGTCTCTCCCGGTCCCTCCCCGCCCCGCTCGCCCCTCCATCCTCACGGGACGTTCCCGCAGCTGGGGATGAGCGCGGGGGGGGCGAGCCTGCGGCCGCCCCGCCCCCGCGGCGGAGGGATCTCGGCGGGGTCAGCGCTGCGGCGGGAGGAGGTCGCGTGATGCGGGGGGCGGGGCCGCGCGCGGGCGGTAAACAAGGCCCGGCCCTGAGGGGAGGCGGCGGGCGGGGGTCGGGCCCGGCCGGGACACGGTCCTGGTCCTGGTCCTGGTCCTGGTCCTGGTCCTGGTCCTGGTCCTCCCGCTTCGGGGTCTGTGCAAAGCGCGGGGATCTGCTGAAAGGGAATAAAAACGCGCCTCGGAAGCGCCGCTGTGTGCGGAGCGGTGCTGGCGGGACACGGCTCTGGTGGCTCCCGGACAGAACCCCCGGGCACGCGCCCCAAATCTCATTGATTTTAATCGATGAGCGTGCAAAGTTTGTTTCCTCCTTCTGTGTTTGGATCGCTGAGGACTTATTCATCCAAACCGTGCGCAAGGATTCTGTCTTTGTTTTTGTTTTATTTCCTCCCCACTAGAATGCAGCAACCATACACAAACATCCCATCCTGGCAGAGAAAGGTTAATCTTTCCCTGTGGAAAATGCAGGGTAGGGGGGAAGAAAGGGAAATTACCACGGGGAAGGATCTCCAGCCTTCGGTTTTGTGTGCCACGCGCAACAGGTTTAAAACTTAGCATTTCATTCCCCAGGCTGGTGGGATCTCCGTGTTTTTCCTTCTCCGAGGAGGAGCAGCTCCACAAGGGACACAGCGAGGGTGCTTGATCTGACTGGAGTCTGCATGAATTGTCCCCAGAGCCCAGCAGGAATCACAGGCATTGAATTCGCAAGGTGGAAATGAGGTGCGAGGAAAGAAAAGCAGATTAGAGCCCCATCTGAGAGGGAGCAGTTGATTTTTAACTTCTGCAGCAGTTTTTTTGTTCCCCAGCTCTGATCCCTGCAAGACTGAGATAGTTCCTTCCTGCTGCACCTGCAATGGGTCATCCTGCCTCATGATGAGATAAGAGTTGCTTGGAGCCAGCATATTTTTAATCTAGTCCTGCCTTGTGCCTGGCAATTAATATTTATTATGGTCTGGACAGAGTGATGGCAATTTATTTTTTCTTGATGTGCAGAAAACATGCTTGTTTAATCTGTCACAGAAAAGAGTGGAAATGAAGATGAGCTTCAGAAAAGAGCTGGGAGCAATTAGTCATGTTATTTTACTGGGACTTAATTGCTGTAACAGTCAAATTGACAAAGAAAACATGGATGCTATAGCAGGGGTTTGCTGCTGGATTTGAAAGGAGAAAAAACTACACTAAAAGGGACATGTTATGTTGTAATTAACCTGTTTATTATTACTGATCTGTACATTTAAAAATCTATTTACTTAGGATGCACTGGAGCATGTGACACATAGTGAGCACTCAGAGCAGCACACAAAATTAAATTGTCCTTGTGTGCAAGCAGGGCTCTCTACACTCCCTGTGGCCAGTGTGGGTCAGGGCCAGGACAAGCCTCTGGGTGCACAGATAAGCTCCCTGTGGCTCTCCCTTCTCTGCTGAGCCTGAATAAGAGAGAACAGGGAAAACGATATCAACGGGAAGAACATAAAATAAGAATGACCACACGGGGTCAGCTCAAAGTTCTTCCAGCCCCAAATGCACCTCCAGCTCTCTGGGTTTATAATTCAGCTTGTGTAAGTCACCTTTTGGTGGTGCTTTCAGTGGAGAGATGAACAGAAGCCATAGACAGAAACCCAGGGAAGAGTAGAACACAACAATCCTGCACTCCCATCCTGCAGCTTTTCACTGCACAGGAATCCCTGAAATAAAATAAAGGGAGAAGGAGTGGGTGAGAGCTGGAGAAACCCCAGCACTGTCCCCATGTCCCTTCAGGCTTTGCAGTCTGGTGACATTGGTCCTGAATGAGAGTTTCTGTGCTGTTAGCTCAGGGATCAGTCTGTCTGCACTTACCTCTGGGCCTTGTGAGCTCGTGGCTACCTGGGGAGGCAGCAGAGCTGGTCCAGCTGTTGCTGACACTGGAGATGGAGGCATCCTCCTTTTCCTCAGGGCTGTGCCCAGTCCTCCTGGCAGCACCTCTGAAATCAGCTGGCTCAGGGGGTTTTATTGAACATAAAATCTTAAATTGGCCTGGAAGGGACCTTAAAGACTTTGACACAACTCCTTTTCTAGGGTTATTTTTGTGTGTGTGTGTGGTTGACTTCCTTGGACTGTCTCGAGTTTAAGAGGCAGATTCTGCAGCCATTTGCACTTTGTATCAACGGGAAGTCTGTGCTCAGGGGTGCTGGCAGAAGCCAGCTCCAATGTTTCATAAAATAACATCTCAGTCCTTTTCAGCCACTTGTCATTTTCCTGTTTTGTTTGATTCCTGTAAGTGTCTTCATACAAAACCCTGAAGCTGCAATGTACATTTTGGGTTTCTGTTACAATGCTTGTTTTTGTAGCGGGAAATGTAATCCCTCAAATGCCTGTGTTTGAGAGGATGCAAATCAGCTTCCAAGCACAATGCCTTGGGAACGTTTCTTTCATGCAAAACTCGGCTAAATAAATATGGAGGGGAGGAGGGAGCGGGAAAAGGGATTGTTCACTTCTGTAAACAACAAGAATTAATTATGCTCAGTAAATGACAGATGGGTTAAGATCAAAATCTGAATCTTTCTCAATGCGGGTGAAATCCACGCTCCTATCTCCGAGTTGCATCAGCCCCATTGCACAGCCCGGCCGTGGGGCAGTGCCACGGGGCCTCTGTGCCATGGCACTGCCACTCCTGCCTGTCCTGGCACAGCCTTGGGGACAGCAAGCCCTGCCATGGCCCCATGCAGGATCCCTCTGCTCCCAGCCCCGAGTGTCCCTGGATCTGCTCTGCCAGGGAAGCCCCAGCCTCCTGCTGGCCCCGGGGCAGGACAAAGGTTGTTCCTTCCTGGTGTTCCCCACCCTGAGCTGCAGCAGGAAAAGGGACCCAGCAGAGCCATGCAGCTGTAGGAAGCAGTGAAATGTGTTTGGAAGCTCACAGGGAGCAGGAAACTCCATCTCCAGAGGAATTTTCCTGCTGGTGGCAGTCCGGTACTCAGCACACAACAGCTGCTGTACACTTATTTACCTCTGGAATGATGAATTCCTTGGAAGGCATCTCTGCACTCTCAGTTCCACCATGCACAAAGAGAGCTGTGGGCACAGGAGGGGACATCTGAGGGCACACACAGCTCGTGCCACTGTGCACCTGCACAGCCAGGAGGGCTGGGATGACTACAGGATAGGTGGAATCAAGTCCCTTCTCCTCTTCTCTCCCCTTCTCTCTCTCCCAAGTATTTGGGGATTTCAGTTCTCCTTGTTTATCTCCAAATAAGAGCGATGCCCAAGGATTGTAAAAGAAATAACTGTTCTCCAGCTCCTGTCCACCTGTGCTAGAGAACAACCTGGGGACAGTCACTCTTCTCCTGCTCCATTCTCCCTCCTTCCACTGGGCATTACTTTGACACTCAATTATTTCACATTTGCAAACCCGTTCTCAAACCTTTTTTTTGAAAGCAAGCGATAGAAGTGCAAATTCTTATTATTGCTCTCGAAGAGCTTTTTGCAAAGCTGTTGTTAATGAGCTTGCTTAATGAGCTTTCTTAAATCTATATTTATACCCTGTATACAGCTGTATATAGATAGAGCAATGGGTAAAATATGTGAGGATTGCACACACATATGCCTGGGAAAATGAAGGGTGATTAACACACATCTTCGGTTATACCGTGCAAGTATTTATTCGTTTTTTTTCTTGGAAATTGCAGAGATAAAAGATCCATTCTGGAATAAAATAATTCTGTGCACATGTGCTCGATGGTTTTGTTTATGAGCCCCAAGTATGTGAGTGTGTGTGTGTGTGTGTGAGACAGATGGTGTGTCTGTTTGTGAGAGATATGATGCGAGGATGAATGTGTGTAAAAATACAGGTTTCTTAAGGGCTTTTTAAAATTTTTTTTTCTTTTTTTTTTAAGGAAAAGACAAAATAACAAATGCCTGCTTAGTGCATTGTTTCCTGTGTCATGCTTTTTGTCAATATGACAGAGGAGTATTCCTGCAGAAGGCAAAGCTGCCCCCAAATGTGAAGGGTGCTGCCCCCAGGGCTTCGAGCTGGGCATCGTGAATTCTCTTCAAGTTGTCAAAGTCCTGGGAAGTTTTGATAAGCAAATACTTTCTGGGCTCTGCCTCTTATTGGCTGTTTCTTCACCGCCAGATTTTGACACAAATAATCTGATTGAAAAATCAGGGAGGGGAACAGGGGGAAAAAAAAACAGAGAGAAAAAAGGAGAAGTATCTGTTTCAACTGACTGCGACCAAGTGAAAAAGTGGAAGAGGAGTCCCGAGAGAAGGCGACGTCTCGCTTGTCTGGGGAGATTTCAAGGCAAATCCAGTAAAGCAAAGCCCCTCAAACAGGTGATTGATTTATTCTTTTAAACACTTTTAATTCCATTGGTTTTTCTCATTTTTCTGATATGTTTTTCTAAGCTTTTTTCCTCCTTCTTCTTCTTTGCTTGTGTCTGCAAATATGTAACATGTTCCACTGCCTAAGCCATTTGTCCTGAGGATTCCTTTATGGTAATAGTTCACCTGACTCATTTGAATTGAATCTTTTGAAATTATATGCCATGTACTTCACTTTCACATATGAAAATGGTAATGGAACAAAGTATGAGATGTGACAATGGTCTCAAGTACCTGTGTCCCAGGCAGCTCCATCAGCAGGAGCTGTGGAGCTTTTTACTTTTAGTTTTTTACTTTTTACATTGAGGAGATGGCAAACTGTGTTTCTCCTTTTAATTGCTCTTTTATAGGGCCAGACCTTTACAATCAGAGCAGCACACCTCTGCTGCCATCACCTGTGCCAGTTTTTGTAGGTGACAGTTCCTCTCCCATTCAGGATTTTTGCTTTGAATCCATCTTTTATTATTTTCCACCCTTTTTAAATATAGGCTGATTAAGCTAACGATTTTTAGCATATGGAATTAGCTATTTATAGGTGCTTCTCATATCACAAGATTGATTCAATATATTAATGATTTTCAAGTTCACATCAAAATTGCACCTGCACATTAAGGAGATCTGGAATTTGGGAGATTGGTCTGTATAATTCCATCCATGGAAGCCTAAGGCAAAGTTTCCTAAAGCCAGTGGCATTCCCAACATCACAGGGAGCTATGAGAGCTTTCTAGAGAACAAGTGCTGCAATTACAGTCTAAATATTTATTCCTGGGTGTTGCAGCTATACCAGCATTTCTGTTCAACTTCTCAGACAAAATTTTCACCATAATTTGCTTCCCCTGCCATAATGTCCATTTATGCAGTCTTACCACAAGAATTAAAAATGTCCTGTTCATTTTCCAATAAAAAAGTCATGTTTAAATTTCTTGCCAAGTCATGTTTAAATTACTTGCCCCAATACGTTCAATTTTGCAAGGGTGGACTAGGGAAGAAATGATTAATTTTGTTGTAAAGAGCTGTAAAGCAAATTTTACTTTATATTTAGAGTCAAGAGTCCATAAAACCTCTTCTTTTATTTTATTTGGGCTCTTAAACCACAGACACATCATGTACTACTTTGTGCTTTTTTTCTTCAAAAATGTAGTATTTTGAAAGAAAAACTATACTGTATTTTTGGAAGCTTCACTTTTTCCAGAAAAAAAGAAAAATAAGAAAAAAGTGCAGAAAAGGGGCAATATTAAGATATAAATATAAATAATATAAATAATATAAATGAAGCAATGGAAAAGAAAGAGGCCTTTTTAGCCTAAAACTTTGTATGCTCATCAACTTATCTGAAATGTGGTGTAATGTACTACTAGTGAGTACTAGCCTTGTAAATGCCAATTAAAATTTAATGTTTCACTGAGTGTAGCAAGAAAAAGCGTTTAGTCTCTACCATTAACCTTGGAAATCTGAAAACAGAATTCCTTTAATTTAGAGAAAAATGCAAATCAACTTCAGAATGGAGCTTTCACTGCAAACTGGGCTCAGTGTGGCACAATCCTGCAAACACTGTCCCCACCAAAGGCTTCATAACCTAATTCACTGAGAGTATGAATTTCCTCTAAATTACATTAAAGGATCAGTCCTGTGGGTTTGGGTACTGAGAGCTGTTGTGCAGTGAAGTGAGTTCTTCATGAGGAACACAGGATCCAGTAAAATGAGGATCCTGGAGTCAGAAGCCACCCCTAAACTAAAACATTGCCCATTTGCAATGTTTCAGTGTCTCAGTAGAGTTTTACCTGGGATATTCTGCAAAATCATCCAAAAGCATCACTAAGGGTGAAGGAACTTTGAGTTTGAGCATGCAAATGCTGGATCTGCTTTCAGATCTGACAGGGGAATTTATAACTGGTGAAAGAAACCCTTCTAAGGTGCTTCAGGTGAGTTACCCAAAATAGTGAAGCTGCTTTTTTCCCCTTGGCTCCCACTGTCTTTTCCTCAGGGCACATGATAACATTATTATACAGCTGCATGAATGGCAGGCTAATAAAAATGCCAATTCTAGTCACCTACTGGTTTTATGTTCTATATTGAATTAATAAAAATGCCAGAACACTTCCATTTTGGATAGGCACTCCTGCCCAAGCAATAAATTCCCTTGTGCACTTAACAGTCCAGATAGAAACTGCTGCCACAGGGGCTGAAATGAACAGACTCCAAAAAAAGAAAGTTTAATTTTCAGCAAAAGATTGAAGCTTAATTCTGTCAGAAGCTTCAATAACTCTAAAAGGGAGCAGGGGGTAGGGTCCATTGTCCACAGCACTGCTTTTCCTGGGGAATACAGTGAGCCATTAGGAGCAGCTGATCTCTTGCTACAGATAATCTGGAGTTTTGTGGAAAAACAGTCCTTTTTCCTCCCACAATCTCTGCTTGTAGCTTTCCTCTAGCCTGGTTGTGTGAATCACAAAGCCAGTCCAGTGCAGTTGTTAATTAACTCTGCTTTGGGCTCCCAGTTCCTTTTTTTTTTCTGTAAAATGGGGTGGGGGAAGGTGACTTCCTTTTGCAACGTTCAGTCCATTGAAGATGGTTGTGCTTAGCCCTTATCAGCAGGCAGGATACTGGACCAAATTTGACTTTTACGCAGGCTGGGGCAAACACATCCAGAAAGATTCTTTTCATTCATGGACATCTTTCAACCACCACTGGAAAAGAGGGGCTGGACTTATTGCTGTCTGTACTTGGCATGTGGGCACTGCCATAAAACTTTGCTGGATTGCTTAAGCCACCCATCTCCAGTCCTGTGATTTACCTGGCTGGGCTGCTGCCACAGGATTCTCCAGGATTCTCTGGCCTGAGGGCAGGGAGAGTGGCTGTTCCAGCAGGCACAGCTGGATGCAGGCTCTCACCCTACAGTCACCCACTGCCAGAGCCTCTTCCCAGGGAAATGAGCTGGTTAAAAATTCAGGCAGAGAAATCCCATGTCTGAGGTTTCCTGGCATGAATACCCCCCATTGTGGACACAGTGCTGCCCCACCACATGGGAAAATCCCTGTGACAGGAGTGGAAATTCCAGGTCTAAAGGGTTTGAGGCAGCACTTTAACCTGGGACAGGTCTGTAATGCAGGGTTGGGTCCGTGCACAGGTAGCTCAGCTGGGACTGACCAAGAGCTCAGCAGTGCTGCTGGAATGGGAGGGACACGGGCTGAGCAGAGCTGCTGAAGGGTTATAACCCACTGCAGAACACCCCTGTGTTTGCACTGAGCTGGAGCTATTTCTGTGCCTTCTATTTCACTTTACAGCTCTTTGAATGAACCTCATTAGAGTTCCAGGAGAGCAAAAAGCAGCCGTGTACTTCAGTGCCCCTTCCCTCAAGGGCCTGCTTATGGTTCATCCTCAGTGCTGCTCTGTCCTTTTTCTAAAATTAAATTAAAAGTCTGCTCTTGGCCTCAGCTTTCTATTATTCATCTCAAGCTACACGGAAATTTCTTGGAAAAAGATGAAGAAAAACAGGTGAGTCATTTCAGAAGAAAAAATGAGAAGAGCCAACAAGAGTTATCCCTGAAATCATAGCTGGAACAGTGGGAATCCTGGACCAGATTTAAAAGGACAGCAGCATATCCAAAGGCAGCTGGGCTGGGGGCAGCCTGGCAATCCCCCTGTCCCCAGCAGACCTGGCTGTGGGAATCCCACAGCTTCAGGCAGCACTGTAAATGTGGCCCTCAGACCTTTAAACAAAACACCACTGTGCCCTGTAATTATATTTATCATGAAGGGGCAGTACAGGTACTTCTGAGCTCTGGGGAACAGACCTTTCCATCCCTGCCTGTTTGGGATTCCAGGACTGCTCTGTCCTTGCACAGACATTTCATATCATTCCTGCTTAACAGGTGCAAACTTGATGGATTTTGCAGGGGGGTTTCTTTAGTAAATAAGTAGGTTCCACTGAACTGCTCTCAGGAAGGAACAAAACTTAATAACAGCTTCCAGTCAACAGAGAGCCAGGACTTAAATGCTGAGTTTTCAAATGAAATATAGCAAGATTTGTTTTTAGTGCCTCTATCCCAAACAATTACAAGGGAATATGCAAATACACATGCAAATAAGGCACCAGCTGATATTACTGCACACAACATTGTCCCTGTTGCCACCCTGCCTCCATCAGAGCAGTTACCAGCCCCAGGGAGCGGGCACAGGGCGGGCTGGGTTCTGGGTAGCAAAGATAACACATGCATTGCAAGAGAATTTGGTATGATTAAATTTCAGCATTTTATGTTTGTCCCTAACCCGCCATTTCAACGGTCTCTAATATTTGAGTTGGGTCCAAAAGGTGACTTCTCACCCAGCCCTCCTGCTCTGCCTCTGCTCTGTTGTTTGTCAGCCAGAACTCCAACTACTCAAGCAAGAGGGAAACCCTCCACACATCATTCTGCAGGGATTTCCCTGTCTCTCTCCTATTATTGGTGTAGTTTCTATCATTATTGGTTATATAATAATTTCACATTAGAGCCCAGACCATGGCTTGGGACTGAGCCCTTCCAGCAGCACAAACACTCAGACTTTCTCCAGAGAGGATCTCTGTGGTTCCCTCTGTGTCCTGTCAGGGAGGAGACGATCAGAAATGCAGCCTGTCCTGTAGTCAGAGCAGGACTACAAAAGACAGGTCCTGGCTTCCAACATGTCTGCCACAGACAGTTTTGGTCTGTAACACAGATCTAGGGTTAAGCCTGTCCCTGTTTCTTTTTCTGTAATCCTGTGCCTCAGCCTGAGGTAGATTGTGAAGTGTGATTTTTACAGCGTGCAATTAATCTGAAACAAGTGGCAAGTTACTCCCCAAGCCACAGAGGCTTACCTGGTGTTTTTCTGTGTTTCATCCCAGAAAGTGAATGGAAGATGCCACGCTCCTTTTTGGTGAAGAGCAAAAAGGCTCACACCTACCACCAGCACCGCTGTGTGGAAGATGACCTGCCAGTACTCACGTGGGGTCCAGTCACCTCTGCCTTCACTGGTAAGTCAATCCATCCCCTGGGCTTGTAGGAGCACACCAAGGTAAATCAATCATTCAGTAGGCAGCTATGGGAGCAGGATGAGTGAGCAAAAGAGTATCCAAGGGCTTCCACACAGGGATGTCAGTGAAAGGGCAAGCTGATCCCTTACTGTGTGTCCTTTCTCTTCACCAAATCCACTCTGATCCTCCCTCTGTTTCCTGCTGGGTTGCTTGGGAGATTTGAGCTACAAGATGCTGTGTGGAGTTGGTCACATTTGGGAAAAATGACCAGCTGCAGGCCACTTACAGCTGGGGAAAGAGCTTGCACTGGGTTGTCAGTGTTCTACAAACTCACAACTCCGCCACCTCCATCTCCAGTTTCCTGTGCTCACTGCCCACATTCCGTCTGGACTGCATCTTCTCTGCCTCGGGGTGTTTCCATCTCTTCCTGGTGTTAACACCACCCAACACAGTTCTGCCATCCCTGCTGTCCTCCCTCTGCTCCTGCTCTCCCACAGCCATCCAAGCAGTGGCAGGGCCAGGGTAATTATCTTCTTCCTTCAGGCACCATTCAAATTTTCTTTATTCAAATTTAGGATCAAATTTTACCCTTTCTTCTAGCCCTGGCTATCAAATTAGAGTCTAGCCCTGAGAAAAGTTTGATAAAAAAGAAAGGAGGTAACATTTTAATTTCCATTCCTGCCATCATCCTTCAGCCATTTGTTGTGTCTCTGGTGCAATGGCAGGTTTTGACAACAGATAAATACTGTCCTTCAGCAGATCTGTCCCATCTCCAGCAGAAAGGAGACACATGTTGGACCTCTGTCCATTTTAGATTCTTGCTACAACGTTTAACAAGGTTGGTCGGTGTCTTTAAGGGCTGGGACAAGCATGGAGAAATAAATGTGAGTGTGGGCAGGAGGAGACGAGGCTCAGTGCATAAGGACTTGCCTCCCCTCTCTGCTTGGACTTGGCTGTCCATAAATCCATGTTAACAATACCCAACCCTCTCAGGAGAGGAGTGGGGAGGTTAATAAGTTAGTGATTGTTAGTTACCCATACAAACAGAAATGGTTTTAAATAGGGAAATTATTCTTACAGACGTAATTCTAGGGTTGATTTTCTCTAACTGTATCAGGTATCAAGGATCCTGTCACCTCATCCTGCTTGGAATTTCCCTTCCTCAGCAATGGGCAGACCTTGAATGCTGATTGCATCACTCTGCATTTCCTCAGGGAATTGAGCAAGGGCTGCTGTGTCCAGGCAGGAGTTCACACATGGGTGCAAAATTCACCTAAACAGACTCTTCTTGTGACAGCAAGAGTGACATAACTGTGACACTGCTCTTTACAGCCACAGGAGACAGGACACCGGAGGACATCAAGAAACAGGACCTGGGATATGTGGTTCCAAAACAAGAAAAGGACCCACCTGAACTGAAAGGAGAAAGTGTCCCTGTGCAGTACCTGAGCAGGATGCTGCCAGGCCCTTCAGCTCAAGGTTGGCTACCCAAAACCCCAATTGCAAAAGAGGTCAGGGCTGAGCTGGTTATGGAGCCCCTAAAACTGGACCCAGATTTTCAGTAAATGAGAGCTCTTATTTAGACATAAATGGTCAAACCTGCCACAGGCAGAGCTCGTCAGGAACATTCTGTGTTTCCCCTTACAGTTCTGGTCTACACCAGAAAGAATGAAGGATTGTGCTGTTATTCCCAATAATGAACCTCCCCACATTAATGCAGCTCTGTGCTACGTGGGTCAAGGCAGGTGCCCACAGGATACTTGTTCAAACAGGTATCAAGGAGGGCTAGCAGGGGGCTTAATATTCCCTTAGCCACAAAATTTCCTTGGCATTCTTTGCCATAAAATTTCCTTAGATTGAAATTAAAGTCATGACAGGAACTTTACCTGGGGAATCAAGATTTGAATCAAGGAGAGGAGGCATGTTCAGAGGAGGGCAACAAGGCTGGTGAAGGGCTTGGAATACAAGCCCTGTGAGGAACGACTGAGGGAGCTGGGGGTGTTTAGCCTGGAGAAAAGGAGACTCAGGGGTGACCTCAGCACTCTCTACAATCCCTGAAAGGTGCCTGTGCTCAGGTGGGGTTGGGCTCTTTCTCCAGGCAGCACTGACAGAACCAGAGGACACAGCCTCAAGCTGCGCCAAGGGAAATTTAGGTTGGACATTAGGAAGAAGTTTTTCACAGAAAGAGTGATAAAGTTCTGGAATGGCTGCCCAGGGAGGTGCTGGAGTCACCATCCCTGGGTGTGTTTAACCAAAGCCTGGATGTGGCACTGGGTGCCAGGGTTTAGTTGAGGTGTCGGGGCTGGGTTGGACTCGATGATCTTGAAGGTCTCTTCCAACCTGGTGATTCTGTGAATTCTGTGAGAAGTTGCCAACTGCAACTCCTGAGGTCAGGCAAGACAGAGTGTATTTTTACAGGTGCCCAACTTCAGGCAATGGTGTGACACTCACCTCCCCCTCTCTTTTGCAAACTCAGAGATGGCCATGCCAGGGCTGCAAATCAAGGACTGCACTAACACAGCAAGCACCCCAACCTTCTACAAAGCTGGCTTTTCCTGGGATGCTTTCCACGTGCCATACAGCTACCAGCAGATGTCTTCCAGCATGCAGTCAGCCCTGCTGGAGCACCCTGTGAGCCTGTACGGGAGCCACCTCCTGCCCAGCACCGAGCCCCCCCTGGATTACAGCCTGCATTATTCCTCAGACATGGACACCTTCCACTGTGTGAAGTGCAACAAGGCATGTGTTGGATGAGAAATTCTGGGATGGGGAGGGCCTGGAGGGATTTTCATTGCACACATGAAGCAGGAAACCCATTTTTCATTTGGTCACACCAAAGTGTGTGGCTCAGAGTGGGGCCTGCAGTCAGGAGAACAAGGTACTGGGAATGCTGCAGTTCACATGAGTTCTCACAGAGGGAAGAATTAAATAAAGAGAAGGAATTGAAAACAGAGATGGAGATGCAGCCACTCATGTCAGAAAAATCACAGGGATTTTGTTTTGCAGGTGTTCTCCACTCCCCATGGACTGGAGGTCCATGTCCGAAGGTCTCACAGCGGGACCCGTCCCTTTGCTTGTGAAGTGTGTGGCAAAACCTTTGGGCACGCTGTGAGCCTGGAGCAGCACACCAACATCCACTCCCAGGTGGGTGGCATGGTTCCAGAGAACCAGCTCTGGACCTCAGCCCTGGCTTAATCCATTATAGAGGAAGTGACACTTCCTAGGTTACAAATGTGATGCCCTTCCTGTGGCACACAGTGACAAGGACAGGAGCTCTGAAAAGCACAGGTCATAGCCCTTGGTCTCACAAATCTCAGACTGCCCTTCAGAATTCCTTGGAAGGGAAGGCAGGATCGTTGCTACTCGCTCTTCTGTGCCTCACCTCCTGCTAAAGGATGCAGGAGTTGGGATCACAAGATGTGATCCATTTCCATAATTAACCCTCCCTGCGCTCCCTTTGTGCTGCACCCAGCATTATCAGTCCACGAGCCAAGAAGATTTGCTTATCAAATCTACAATCCTCATCACTCTTCAAGCTCTGTCACATGTCTTGCAGCCTCAGACATCCCATGATTTTCCTTCCCCAACAGGAAAGAAGCTTTGAGTGTAAGATGTGTGGGAAGACATTCAAACGTTCCTCCACCCTCTCCACTCACCTCCTGATCCACTCGGACACTCGGCCCTATCCCTGCCAGTACTGCGGGAAGCGCTTCCACCAGAAGTCAGACATGAAGAAGCACACCTACATCCACACAGGTGAGAAACAAAATGTTCCAAGCAGAAAACCAAAATTAGAGCCCATCAAGCCGCTGTGCATACATAGTCCCCAGACACAGAGGTATATCAGAGTGGGGATAAGTGTCCAGAGGCACTGGAAGGTCATTATTCCATGTGAGGTGAGACAGCAGGAGGCTGAAGCACATCTGCCTGACAAGGACGTGGTTATTGGCCAGCCTCTGGTGCATGTTGGGGTTGTACCCAGCCCTGGATGCAGGGAATGGGTCTCTCAGCTGGAGAGGACTGTCCCGGGTTCTTCCCACCCCCTCACAATCCAGACACATCACCAGGAGAGCTGGGCTGGCAGCACCCTAATGCCCAAGCAGACCTAACATGCATTTTTAGCTCTCTTCCTTCACCTCTTAAAGTGTTTTTTTTTACCATTTTCTGTGCCCTGCAGGGGAGAAGCCCCACAAATGCCAGGTGTGTGGCAAAGCCTTCAGCCAGAGCTCCAACCTGATCACCCACAGCCGCAAGCACACCGGGTTCAAACCCTTCAGCTGCGAGCTCTGTGCCAAGGGCTTCCAGCGCAAGGTGGATCTGCGCAGGCACCGAGAGACCCAGCACAGCCTCAAGTGAGGGCTGGCTCCAGCTCTTTGCTGCAGCTCCCACCTCATGCTCCAGGGGAGAAGACTGTCCCCAGCACCTCCATCCACCTCACGGTGTGCCGTGTTCCCCTGGGGACTGGCCAAGTCGCGCATTGGCTTTGGTGTTTGGCACCACAGGGCCTTGCACGTCCCAAAGAAACTTGTGGGAGCTTTCACTTTTTGATTGCAATAGGTACCAGCCCAGATCTGACATCACCTGCTCGAGTGTAAATCCAGAGGAATTCCTCCAAGGTCACTATTAATCTGGCTTTACATCAGGAGCAGAATCCAGTTTCACGGGCTGCCCAGCGGGGACGAGGGGACCCTGGGCTGGTGGCAGCAACAATCTGTGCCAAGCTGGTGCTGTAACCATGTTCTGCTCTGATGGTTGGGAAGATAAGCCCAGGGCATGCAAATAGATTGCATTCAGTCAGCTGTGTTCAACCTGGACAGGCCTTCTGCAGAGACTTGCCTAAGCCATAAATTCTGCCAACAGACACCTTAAAGTAATTTCTTTCAGCAGAGCATTTACTGTGATCAAATGACAAGTTAACTGTGCTGTATTTTTAGCTTGGAGTGGGAGGAAAATACTGAAGAAACAGCTCCTATCCCTAGCAGATAACAGGGGTCTCTAAATACATTCCTCAGACACAGCACACTGCAGAGATCCCCGGCAGGCTCCAGGAAGAGCCACACCACAGCACCAGGCAGGAGCTAATAATCCCCATGTCTTGGTACCATGGGAGAGTCTGGCTGCTCTTGGACTTGGGGCTGGTATGTCCCACAGTATTTCCCTGCATGCTGGACATGCCAGCTTAGAGCTGTCCTGAGCAATCCTGAGTCACTGCATGGGCAGCAGTGACCCTGGATATTGATGTCAAGGGCCAGAGTTGTGCTTGCCAGGCACTCTCCTCAAGGAGGAAGTGGCTGGGCCTGTACATGTTGGCAGAGCATGCAAGTACCTCACAAGTGTTATACAAAGAGAGCAGTGGTATTTCCTCCTGTTGCCAGATCTAGGGGTTGGAGCAAAGCACTGGAGCAAGTAAAGCACCAGTTCCCCTCCAAGCTCTGCCAAATTCTCTCTCTATAATTTTTGGCAAGTCACTGCACTGGGCTTTTGTTTTTCCACCCCTCCTGGTGATGTGGGGCCATTCACTCAGGTTTGTGGAGTCCCCTGAGTTCTTAACAGGAAGGACAAAGTATTATTATAACATTATTATAACATAGACAAATGTTTTCAGTTAATTGGGGCATTGTAGCAGCACATGGCTCACTCCATAACTGCATCCCTGAACACAGGGCCTTGGACAATGACACCAGTGGGAATTACCCTGGGAACAGGCTGTGGCCATTTCACTCCAGAGGCTTTTGAAGGAAGGCTGCCATCACAGGCAAAGACAAAATGGTCCAAGTGGAAAATTCATGTATTGCCAGGAGAGAACTGTCCTCAGTTCCACTGCTGTAAATCCCAAGTTATTCTCCTAAGACCTAAAATGTACTTGCCTTTTTTATGCTGTGCCTAAGCTGTAAGTCATTAATATGTACCTGGAAGCTCAAACCCAGAGTCTGTACTCCTGGCTTTACTTGTACACTGTAAATATGTATTTGTACTTATTCTAATGTATATTTTTATTGCACTATACCAGACAGTGACAGGTACAGGCCTGCTGGGATTTATCTGATAAATCTGTTCCTTCTTAGTAACTGGGCTAACACAGTGTATTTCATGTTCAAAACACTCATTTAAAGAATGGCTCATACCTGCCTCTGGGGACACAGGCAGTGGGGATGGGGTGCAAAAGGAGAAGGGAAAGAGTCTAGGATTGCTCTTTATGGTTTGAGTGGGAATAAAGATGGAAATTCACATGCAGGAAAGGGCTCCCATTAGAGAGACTTTCATCCTGGAGACAGATTGGTGCAGAGCCCACAGAGCCAGAGCCAGCTCTGCAGAGCAGGAGGGCCACACCAGATACACGGAATGTGTGTCCAACAGACAGTGCCAAAGCCCCCAATAAATCCCTGCTGTCCTTCCCTGAGCCATCCTGGGGAAGGTGCATAACCTGGGATGGAACTGGTCCCCAGCCCCACACACACCTGTGAGCACCCACACATGCTGCACAAGCCTTGCTCAAAGTAAAGTCACTTCAGCTTATTAAAATTACTGCCCAAAATGCAAACGGTGTTTGTTATTCCCCTTGTCCTCCACTAATCTGCAAACAGAAATATTCAAAGAGGGTGTCAGCATCTGGACTGCTCAGGTGCAAAACCCTCCAGCCCCAAACCACAGAGGCACACCAGCACAGACTTCCCTGGGGACAGCAGGGGTGTCTGACTCATGTAAAGCTTCCCAATTTTGGCCATTTGGGGTCAAGTGCTGGCACACACCGATTGGCAAGAGTGTCTGTGACCACTCATAAAGCCAAACCAGACAGCTAGTTCTTCTGAGCCTCATGAAGAAGAGCTGTTGCATCCATTAGATTTTCATTCCTGTCCTTGATTTCCAAGGTACAGAGGAGCTATAACCTTCAATGGACAGCTGGCATCTTCTCTCCTGTGTGCTCCTACAGCTTCTCCCTCCAAACACAGCATACATCACCCCAGTCCTGTCTGCTGTTTCCCCAGGACTCCAGGGTGGGTTACAGAGCCCAGATATTCCTGAAGAGTAGCTACACCGGAGGAGGCAGTGTCAGGAGAGAACTGGTGTTGTTAACACTTAGCCTGGTGTTTGTGAGGAGCCTGGGGAGCACATCCCAGGAGATCCAGGGATGACTTTGGCTGGATGGGCAGCAAGGGGAGGAGCACACTGGGATGGCTGCAGGCAGAGTGCTGCTGCAGAGCTCAGCAGAACACACCAGTGGCCAGAGCAGTGCAGGGGATCCAGGCTGACCCACTCCCACTCCCACAGGCAGCACATCAGAGGCACAGCCTGTGGAGGGGGGCCACTGGCAAAGGCACCAGTGAGACAGAACAGCCAGAGACAGGAGGTGACAAAAGGGAGGAGGAGGAGAACAGGGAATTAACTTGCAGTGTTTTCCACTAAGACACTACAGTTTCTTGCTCTTGAGTAATGAGTTGCCACTTTAAGATCAGCTAATGCCCAAGCCCTGGCATTGCTTGAGGCCTATGGATGCCAGCAGCCCCAAGGACAAACCAGGCAGAGCCCCACTGCCCCTTCCTCCCTCCCAGCACAGCACCAGCCATGGGCAGACCTGCTACAAAGAGCAGGCAAAGGGCTGCCCTGATCCTTGGAGCTGCTGAATCAACACCACGGGCACCCAAGGATGCTCAGCACCCGTCAGGACCAGGCCGTGGCTGGCACCAACTCCAAACACACCTGGCCTTGCTCTCCAAACATGCAAATCCTCCTCAGTTCTGATCACTCTGGTACAACCCCTTTCCCACCACCTCCCCTTGCATCACAAACATTCTGGTCGGTCAGTCAAGGAAACAGATAGCAAAAAGCAAAATCTCAACTAATCTTTGTGGCTGGAGAAAGAGTTGATTGTTTTTGCCTCTCTTTGAGCCTGCTCTGTATCCTGTACTTCCCCAGTCCCCTTCACACCTTCTTCCCTTTATTGCTAGGGGGAAAAAAATCCTGGTCTCTGGGCTGTTTTGTTTAGCAAATGAGGGACATGCAAAGCACTAACCCCAGGCATCTGTCAGGAGGAGAGAGGTGCCTCTGTGTCTTCCAGACAGCCTTGAGGCACTGAGAGCAGCAGCCCAGAAGAGCTATGATTAAGGGTGGATTTCAGTTTGGACACGGGATGAATCTGTCTTCCTAATGAGGACAGAGCCACGGGACACCTGCAGGAAGCAGAGGGGTGTTCCCAGCCAGCACAGCATAAGGCTGGAACTTATCTTCAGGTTGTAATGACCTCACTGAGTCCAATCCTGAAGAAGGCAAGATCCTGAAGCTTTCTTGTGTTGGCAATTGTTAGGGAAGCCCTAAAAAGAACTGAGAGGAAGGACAGGGAAGAATTAGACTCCAGTTGGGTGCAGGTTCTACTGGTTAAAGTTATTTGCTGCATCCACTCGCTTCCTGCCTTAGACATCACAAGAAGGGGTTTTCAGTGAAAAAAAGATAAGAGCAGAGTCCCTTGTCCTCACAGCAGGTTGTTCCCCAGTCACAGGTGATGGAGACACAGCAGCAGTTTAATTCCAGCCCATCAGCACAGCACACAAAAGGAAACTTGAAGGTGTGGGGCAATCTCCCAGAAAAGCTGCATGCACATTTCCTTACAAAGGGAAAACATTCCTGCCTGCCATTAAGGGCCTAACATGGGACTGGATATGGAGCTCATGCTGCAAAGCTGCTACTGAATAATAATAAAAAAGTACATCACAAACCATTTTTTAAACTTCTAGTCTGCTCACAAAGCAGAGATTTCTCCCCCATCTTTTCATCTGGAATAGCACATCCTCTCAGAGGAGGCAACCCAGAACAGCCACACAATAATTATTTAGGAACAGTGAATCTCTGTGCTGAATGGGAAGTAAGAAAACACAGATCGCTGCAGAATTCCTGGCCCACCATCTTAAAACTAATAGTCACCATGGACACACACTGATCTTAAGGCTGCAACTTTAAACTGAGACTTAAGATCTGCCACACATTTCCTGCATGACCTTGGGCAAGCCTTGAGTGCTGGATTTCTGAAGTTGTTCAGCACACCGTGAAGCTCTCAAAAGCTCTTCACCCCATCTGTGGGGGGAGGATAATCATTTTCCCTCTCCCCTTCATTTCACTTGTTTATTTCAACGGTGAGATAGTCAGGAATGAGGCTGCTCCTCCTTATCTTCCACATCCAGCACCTCGCACAATGGAGCCTTGATCTGGGCTGGAACGCCTGAGCACGACTGTGGCACCAATACCCAGTGATAGGAACTGAATCCAGCACAGCACCCTCACTCCAGAGCTGGCTCAGCAATCCTGCAGGCAGGCACAGTGAGACCCTGCATTCAACCCACTAAACTCAAAACCAGCAGAGGAACAGGGCGAGCAGCAACACAAGGAGGATAAACCAGATAAGAACATTTTGACTTGTGAATAATATTGCAGGGAGAGAAACAGAGCTGGATATGGATGCTGTAAACATCCCACTCAATGCCCTCACTTTGAATGTGCTGCTTCAATCTGAGCACTTCTCAATCTGGTTCTTGGGCTGATTTTGACCTGTGGGCCCAAGGGGGATCCGTGTTCCCTGTACCAGTCAGCAAGGCAGGCAGAGAGCAGAGAGTCCTGAGGAATGGGGAAATCTGGGGCTGGGGAGGAGCTGAGCATGCCCTGAGCTCAGCTTTGGTCTGATAAGTTTATCAAGCACTGCCGGCTGCTAACTGTCAGCCGGGGAAGGGAGCCTGTTAGGGAGGAGGAACAGCTCCCAGGGCAAGATAGGACAGCCCAGGCCTTATCAGAGTGCCTGAGCCAAAGAGGGAACTGGAGAGTGAGCACTTTCCAACCACTTCATCTGAACAACAGACAGATTGGCAGGAAAGGCCTGTCAGCCCTTTGCCTCTGCCACCCAGGCACCCAGGGAGCCCCTAGCCATGCAAACAACCCGGGTAAGTGCAGCCTGGGAGCTGCAAACCTGAACATTGGGACCTGAGGGAGTGCATGGTGAAGGTTTTCTTAGAGCATTGCCCAGTGTGAGAGTGAGATTTATAACAAACAGTTCTGATGCTTACTGAGCGAGCTCCTCCTGTTCAGTGCCCAGAGCAGCTTCTCCCCCGTGCTGCCTTCCCTGAGGTTTGGGAGGGAGATCTACCCTTCACAGCTGCACCAGTCACTGAGGTTTGCTGTACAGATAATTGCTCTATCTCTGAAAAAGAGTAAAAACCCCTGAGTGAACAGAAGGGGGAAAATCCTGACCATTCCCATTTGAGCTGCAAAAGCATGAGCCAGCAAATACCCCTTCACATCTTCTCCTAGGGCAGCAATAACCAAATCAATATAGCTGAAGATCATACCAGGGACACCCTCCTCTGTTTGGATGAGCTCCCCTGGACCTGTGCAAGTTCCCTGTACAAACAGCTCAGTCAGGACAGGGAGGGGAATGAGAGATTCCTGCAGGGGACATCCTCTGCTTGGTTTCCCTGACAAAGCTGGGTGGTGCAGGATGAACCAGTGTCACACCTGCAGCTTTAACACATTTCTTTAGCCTGCCAGACCATGCTGTTATCAGGTCACTGCTCATCCAGACCATATGGCCAGCCCTCATCCTGCATCCCACCACCTTTGGTTCAGGCTGGTGTCTTGGCTCCTGCCTGTATCTGGGGATTTTACTGAGATGCAAGCCCTGCCCCTGTGCTGGCAGGATGTGCTCATCCTCGGCTGCCTGGGTGCAGTGCTGTCCCCAGCTCTCCATGGGATATGAGGCAGGAAACCTTCAGCAGTAGGTCAGGAGATCTCTGCTGTGACCTGGTGACTCAAAGACTCCCTTCTTTGATAAGAAACATATCTAGGAAGTGATTTTCCTGCTCTTAAAGCACATAACTAAAGCAGGGCTGAAGTCCTGCCTAGTATGCACTTACTTCTCCCCCTGAAGAGAGGGTGCCCAGTATCTGTAGGCATCTAAAGCTACACGAGCTGAGTCACAGCTCTGTGGTTTCTGCACCACTCTCAGGCTGAGTTTCTCACAGCTGATTCTGCTCCAGCCCATAATCTACAGTTCTCCAGGTCATTAACAACCTCTAAGCCATATAATTCCTCTGTGCATCAAGGGTTCCTCATCAAGCTCCAACAGCCACATTCAGCACTGGCCAACACAATTCTGATGTTCAAGGCTTCCTCATGAAGAGCAGAGGGTTTAAAAACCCATTTCCATTGATTCTGCCTTCCTCTTGAATAATTTTAAAGCCATGGGACTTTATCTTACATCCCAGGCTCATCTATATTAGGAGCTTTGGTGGGATTTTTAGCAGTGGTCAAGTTCACTGGTTTTTTCTCTTTATAAAGTAGAAGTTATCTCTTGTCTCAGTTGAGGAAGGGGAAGTTGGAGATGACAGAGGATTCCTGTTCCTGAAAGGGCCCCATCCTGAGAGTGTGGACATGGTGAAGCAGTGTGTCAGTCAGACATCCCTGCCTCAGCTCCTTATTTAGATCCAGTCTGTAGCAGCTTCAAGATCTGCAGATAAGAGCAAGGTAAAATTCCTGCACATGCATAGCAATACATGAGTGGCATCATGAAAAACCCCACAAAAACCCCATAAAGCATCAAAGCAAGGTCTCTGCATTAGGATCTGCCAACCTGCATTTTCCACCTTAAAATATTTGCCCAAATTTGAGTAGGACAACAAGAAATGGAACTCAGGTGAGCTGGACTTGCACTCTTGTTTGTTAACCAATTTTATCTTACCTCCTTGAAGCATTAAAACTAAGTAGAACGTCCCAAGTTAAAACGGTTTCCTTAGGAAAAGTATCATGTACTATTGGTAAGACTTTATTTCTGAATGGTTCTTATGAGTTCTGCACAAAACTCATTTTCTAGTGTCTTAAAGGCAGAACTGACAGGGCAGAAGGCCTTGTGTTTGAAACTGAGTGTGCATGAGACAGCTGAGGTTTCTCATGTTACCTGGAATGCAGGGAAACAGCTGGAAAGTCAGAGAGCCACGTCCCTGTGCCTGCTGCACAGTGCCACAACCCTGGTGGTGGAGAGCTCAGCAAGATTGATAATACTTTTCATTTGAATAGCTCACAGTGCCTAAGAATTTCAAAAGGGCACAAGATCCAATAGGATTTAGCCCCCAGCCTGCAAGTTTTCTCACAGCATCATTATTAATTTTGCAGAAGATACAACACAAACTTTGTAGTCACCAGGAACAATAATTTCTGCTTTGGGGGTACCACCTCCTCATCCTCTCTTCCTCAATCCCAAAGTGCCCAGCAATCTTAGCTCGGAAGGGAATGTGACTCAGGCCTTCAACTGAAGGGCTGTCACCTGCAAACCCTGAAGGCTGGATGTGGCTGTGGTTTTATCACTGGCCACCAGCTGCCTCTACAGCTCTTGCCTCCTCCCCAATGATTCAGCAAATCTTCTTCGAGGAGAAAAACAAGCACACAAGTGAACAAATCACAATGTCAGATTACAAAGATGAGCGGGGAAAAGCCGCGGCTCGAAGGAGGGAGATAAAAGTTGGTGAAGTAACATGAGCCAAGGATGAAAATGCCCAATAAAGACAAGGTTTTTTTGAAGGGGAGCAATAACAACATGAAAAAAAGTGTTGTAGTTTGGATATCAATCCTGTGAAACATTGCTAAGAGTAAGAGAACACAATGTGGAAGGAAATGAAGCATATTCTACCCTCTACTATCTGGGCATTGCACAGGCCTGATAGGGATTTTTACTGGTATAGATGAGAACTGAACAGTCCATTCTTACACTGGAACAGAGTTCCCTAAGAAAGCTATTTTCAGAAGGAGTATCTGCTCTCTGTAACCAAGACTTCCAATAATCTGGAAGTCCCTTGACAGGCACTTTGAATGTCACTGTTCTTGGAAAAAAGAATGCAAATCATTAGCAGAGGGCAGTTGGAAGTAATGTTTTAACTCCTGACAGCTTTGGCCACTGCATCATATTTTTATATCATAGCCCTTTTCCATAAAGGTTTTGTTTCCTGCTTGAGGTGAAACACAGGATCAGTGTAACAGCTCTGAAGAATAAAAAGTAAAAAAGAAACTCCAGCCAGACCTCAGCTAGGTAATGTAATATTTCCTCTAATGGCATTCCACTCCACTCAGAGCCCAGATTTCCAAGAATGCCATGAAATCTTAGGGAAAATAAAGTGTTTGGAATTTATGGAGAGCTCATGCCACATTTGGGGAACCTCTCAGCCCAGTGAGTCCTCCAGTGTCTGTGAGAGAGATGCAGCCTTCCCCTGGATTAAATACAACACAAAAAGTAAGCACAGAGGGAAGGGGAGCTCAGGAAATGTGGACACATATGGGATGGATAAACTGTTCCAGAGGGAACTGAGTTTGGGGTACATACTGACACTGCTGCTCTTCCCCAGGAAGTACAAAAGAAGGAATCATGGCACAACCCAGAGGCTTTCCCCCTCGAGCTCACCTGGGATATCCTTGCTGTGTAAGTCATGTAAAGAGTGCCAGGGCTGTCTCCTTTTAAAGCATTTCCTTGTGCTGTGCTGCCACCTGCTTTCACAGCTCTGGGAGTCTCCCCTCAGGTCTGACAATACTCAGGTGAGCTCTAGAACTCCAGTGTCAGCCCATGTGAAAAGGGGAGAACTTATCACCAAGTTCAAATGTTTAAAGCATGGCTACAAAGATGGAGACTCCCTTTAGGAGGAGTCACATGTTAAAAATGAGAGGTAATGGGTACAAGTGACTCCTGGGAAGATATGATTGGATGCTAGAGGACAATTTTTCCCAGTGAGAGCAGTCATTGGAATAACCTCCCCAGGGAAGTGGTGGATTCCCCAACACTGGACACTTCTCAGATCAGCTGGACAGGGTGCTGGGCTGTGTCATCTAGACCGGGCTTTTGCCAGGGGAGGTTGGATCAGGTGATCCTTGAGATCCCTTCCAAGCTGATATTCTTTGTTTCCATTAAAACGTGCTACTGCTGCTCCCTACAGGCTGAAAACAGTTCTTTTATCATTAATCACCACTTCGAAGCCAGGTCTATGGTTTTGTGGGCGGAGCCTGGCTCCTGGCTGTTTGGGGCTGGCTCTCTTTCTACCCAAACCCAGAGCTCTCACAGAAGGAACACACGCAGCTCCCACCTTGGGATGAGCAGGAGGAAGAGCAGCAGCTGTAACACAGACACACAGAACCTGTCACCAGCCCTGACTCACAGACCCCACAGCAGTGGGGGACACAGGGCTCAGCTGTGCCAGAGATGTCCCAAATGCTGGATCCCCAAGGGAAAGGGAGAGCTCAGGAACAGGGAGGACATGGGCTGGAGACCTTCACCTGCTGAAGCTGCTGCCTTGTTCTGCTTTATCCCTTTAGGTCTGGCACAACAGAGGAGGCACAGGGAGAAACTGCCTGGCAGTGGCCACTCCAGCAAAAGTCCACTTGAGGTCAGGGGGCCTGGGGATGTGGTGAAGAGCACTGCCCCTCCCAGCACACCCCACACATCCTGGGATGCAGCAAACCTGGCTTTCTGCCAGGAATCAATGCCATGTGTTCCTGTGCCCTCCTGGTTGCAATTGGCTTTGCCAGAAGAACAATCTGGGAGATTTCCCACAAGAAACATCTTTCATTTTCTCACTGTTGGCCTTCGCCGGCACTTTTTAAAGGAAAAAGAAAAAAAAAATTAATGGCATTTTCCTCTTGCACTGCCCCTTGATGCAGAGGTTGGGCCAAAGCTAAATGAACCCACTGATCACGTGGCTGAGTCCCTTCCCTTCTGAAATCTGGAGCACAAACTTCATTTTCACATGTTCCAGTGACAGCCTCATGTCTGTGTGAGCCACAGGCAGAGTGCAAACCTGGTCCCTTCCCTGTTTTGGGGTGAGAACCTGAATGGCCTCAGCAGGACCTGTCACCCACCCAATGCCATCTTTGTGATGAATAAATGTCAAATAAACCACTGGATGCTCCTGTCCAGACCTGTAAGAAAGTGTGCACCAATGCTGTGGATAAGTGGGTGTCTACATTTTCATAATAACTGGCTAATGAGTCCTCTAGGAAGCTCAACAAGCTCCCAAGAGAGAGGCAATCATCCAAATGAGCTGGTAATACACCAGAGAGGAAGACTAACAGAGAAGTTGCATTCCCACATCTCTCTGAGTGTGGGAAGTATAGTCTGTGATTAGGATGGTGGCCATGTGGAAAATATAAATGATACCTGAGGAGGTTTGGCCTCCAGCCCACACAAGCAGCACCTGCAGGGCTCTCACACAGCCATGCCCATCAACCATGGGCTGGCCTCAGGCTACTGAAGGACAAGGATGTGGAGGTTGCCCTGCTTCAGCCCTGAGCCAAGCCTGGCCCATGGCATTGGCACACACCTGCACTCCTGTCTTTATAAACACAGCCCTCCAGCTTGGACTGTCCCCTCAGGGCTGCCCTCACCATGGCTCGCTGGCACATCCTGGGCTTGGCCCTGTGCTCCTACCTCGGGGTAGCCTGGGCTGCGACCGTAAGTACAAAGGCTGGGTGTGCACCCTAAAGCTGAAGGTGTTCTCCTTCTGCCATTTGTCTTTGGGATTGTGGGGGAATTGCTGCTGCCTAAAATTGCTGCTGCGTAATTGTCTGCTCCGAAGGGTACCTGCAGGACAGCTGCACAGGCACAGCTCCAGTGGCACCTCTGGGCTTTCCACAAGGGGCCAGAAGCAGGAATGGGGAGGGTGGGACGTGAGCGGGTCTGTGTGGGGGCCTGGCCAGGGCAAGGTGTGGGTGATGGAGGCACAGGAAGCCAGAGTAATGAAGGACAGAGCAATGGATTTTCTCTTCTCCATGGTACCACCTGTAGCTGGGTGTGGTGCTCACCGAGGGAGGATTTGTGGAAGGTGAGAGTAAGAAACTGGGACTCTTTGGGAGCTACGTCGACATCTTCAGAGGGATTCCCTTTGCTGCCCCCCCAAAGAGACTGGAAGACCCCCAACCTCATCCTGGCTGGGATGGTAAGATCCAACTTTTGAATGCCTTTGGTTTGGGGTTTTATTTTCACTTCTCTCTCTTTAATCTAGCTCACATGGGAAATGGTACAACATATTACTCAAACTGGTCATAATGGCTGGGGAGGCTTTGCTGCTGCTGCACTGGACTCAGAGAGGAAAGGATGGGTGAGCAGACACCTTGCTCACCAGAGAATGGAGCTGATGCCCTTAACTGGTCTTTCTTTCCTTTCAGGAACTCTGAAGGCAAAAGAATTCAAAAAACGCTGCATGCAGGTGAAGCTGACACAGACTGACATCCGTGGGAGCGAGGACTGTCTCTACCTGAACATCTGGATCCCTCAAGGGAAGAAACAGGGTATGTGCTTGGCAGGGACCTGGGATGGACATTCCCACCGAGTCAGCTCCTGCCCAGGGGAGGGGGTGAGGGGGTGGAGGGGCAGCTCCTTCCATCTCAGTGGGGTTCTCTCTCCTGTTCCTCTCCTCCCAGTCTCTACCAAGCTGCCTGTGATGGTTTATATCTACGGCGGCGCCTTCCTGGTCGGAGGCAGCCAGGGAGCCAATTTCCTGGACAACTACCTGTACGATGGGGAGGAGATCGCCGTGCGGGGCAACGTCATCGTGGTGACCATCAACTACCGCCTGGGGCCGCTGGGCTTCCTGAGCACCGGGGACGAAAACCTGCCAGGTACCACGGCTGATCCCTGCCTGGGGCCCTGTCCCGGGTGCCCAGTTTGACAGCTTTGCTGTGCCCCTGCTCACTCGTGGGTGACCTCTGTCCCTCAGGGAACTACGGGCTCAAGGACCAGCACATGGCCATTGCCTGGGTGAAGAGGAACATCAAGGCCTTTGGGGGTGACCCAGACAACATCACCATCTTTGGGGAATCGGCTGGTAGCGCCAGTGTCTCCCTGCAGGTGAATTATCCTTGTTGGTTCTGATCAGAGCCCCTTCTCTGTCAGTGGGAGAGAGGGACCCCTTGGCACTCAGCTGCTTTTCTCCCCACCTGCTGCCTCATTAACATCCTGCCCTGGCCAGCACAGCAATGCTCAGCCTCAGTGCTTTGTAGCTGTTCCTCCTTCTCCAGCTTCACCAATTCCCCCAGTGCAGCCACGTGCCCTTGTTTTTGGGACCTGTGGGGAAACAGCCTTTCTTTTCCATGTCCCCCTTCTCTTCTCAGCATCTCACCTTCCAACTTTAACTCCTGAGACTGTTAAACACCACAAGACCTGGCAGCTTCCCCAGGCTGGGTTCACAAGCTGTGAGGGGATCAGTGCTGTCTGGAAGGCCATGGTCTCCTCAGGAGTTTGTACCCAAACCCCTCTTGTTTTGTCCTCTAGACACTGTCCCCAAAGAACAAGGGCCTGTTCAAGAGAGCCATCAGCCAGAGTGGTGTTGGGGTCTGCAGCTGGGCCATCCAGAGGGACCCGCTCCACTGGGCCAAAAAGGTAACGTGCAAGTCATGCCTGAAGGACTATAAAAATGAAAAACCTAATTCCCTAGAGGAGAGCCTGGCTAGGAGGGGATTGGCCAAAAGCTGTGCCTGACAGAGCTGTGGAAAGTCACTCCTTGAGCTTAAAACTAACCCACACATCTGACTGCACAAAAACAACTCCTGGCTTTGGAAGTAATGCTAGGATGTTTCTCTCACTCATCTCCTGCAGCTTGGAGAAAAGGTGGGCTGCTCCACAGACAACACCACCATCTTGGCCAACTGCCTCCGTGTCACTGACCCCAAAGCCTTGACTCTGGCCTACCACCTGCAGCTCATCAACCTGCCCAGTAAGTCCCCTGGCCTGTGCTCTGGTCCATCAGCCACCCTGTGCTCACCAAACCTCCTGCAGCACACTGGGTCAACTGCCAGGAGTGTTGAGGTGGTGCTTGTGCCCTTCAGAAAAACGACATTAATGAGAGCTCTAGCAGTCACCTTTCTGTAGGGAGATGCACATTGCACCAGATGAGCACTGCCCACCTCAGCCCGTCATGGGATATCCCAGAGCACACATCTGCGTTTCCTCACCACCTGACAGACTCTGCTTTTGTGTCCTGCAGTGCCCCTGGTGCACACCCTCGCCCTCTCTCCAGTTGTGGATGGGGATTTCCTCCCAGACATGCCAGAGAAGCTCTTTGCCAACGCTGCTGACATCGACTACGTGGCCGGGGTCAATGACATGGACGGGCACATCTTTGCCGGCGTGGATGTACCCGCCATCAACCGCCCGCTGGTGAAAGTCACTGCGTGAGTGACAGATGCCCTCAGAGCCCTCAACAGGAGACATCTGCTCTTTAATGCAGCTCCCAAACCCCAGGGAGTCAGACTTGAGTGGACAGGGCACATCCTACAAAACAGGATGTCACTCCAAGCCTGGGTGCCCAGACCTTTTGTTGCCGAGTCCAGAGCCTTCAAGAGAAAGGACCAGGCAAGAGCCCTGCCCTACCTGAAGCTGCTGCTCAGTAATTAATTAATATCACTTGTCTTTTCAGGGACGAGGTGTACAGTTTGATCAAAGGCCTCACTGTGGACAGGGGAGAGGCTGGAGCCAACGCCACCTACGCTATCTACACACAGGACTGGGGTGACAAACCCAAGCAGGAGGTCGTGAAGAAGACAGTGGTGGAGCTGGCCACTGACTACATCTTCCTGATTCCCACACAGCTGGCACTGGAGCTGCACCTGCAGAATGCCAAGTGAGCAGCTCAGCTCTGGGGATGTTGTAGATATGGAGGAGGGTTAGGGTGAGATTTGGTAATGAAAGTTAAAAACGGCCTCAGGCTCTCTTCTCCTGAAACCACCCCATGTGAGGTGATGCATGTGAGCATCTTCCAAGGCCCTGATGGTATTTGGAGAGTGGGTTGCAATTTGCAGCCCTTTTTCTGCTTTCTCCTTGCTTAGCCAGGCTCTTTTATTTCCCAGGAGTGGCAAGACCTACAGCTACGTGTTCTCCGAGCCATCCCGCATGCCCGTGTACCCCAGCTGGGTCGGGGCAGACCATGCTGATGACCTGCAGTACGTGTTTGGGAAGCCCTTTGCCACCCCCCTGGGCTACCGGCCCAAGCACAGGACTGTCTCAAAGTACATGATTGCTTACTGGACCAATTTTGCCAGGACTGGGTGAGTGATTCCCGTTCCACATTTGGGGCTTGATGCAGCCCTTCAGGCTGCTGGTTTTGTCCAGTAACTTTTCAGGATCATTCCCAAAATCAGGGTGTTCCATGTCTGTGTTTCTTATTCCTGAATCCTGATGTTCATACAGAAGTTAAGTCCCTATGTGAAGCTGGGATGATGCCAGTGGGGATGGCAGGTCATCAACTCACTCCTGGCAGGCAGAATTCCTATAGCTTGTCCCACTGTCAGATTCTCTCTTTCCTCTCACTTAAAGCCTGTCTTGAGCAGACAGGGTTCCTGCTAAAAACTTCAAAACTGAGCTTCTCAGTTTTCTTTTTTCCCCAGTGATCCCAACAAAGGGAATTCGGACGTGCCCGTTTCCTGGCCAGCCTACACCAACAAGGGCAAGTACTACCTGGAGATCAACCACAAGATGAACAAGAACTCTGTGAAGCAGGACCTGAGATCCCGCTTTGTGAACTTCTGGAACTCGGTCTATCTGAAGATGCCACAGGTTGCCAACATCTCCCAGTCAGAGTTAATGTTCTGAAGCTAAGAAAGAAACACCTTTTAGAGATCATTAAAGGCTTGCTTGTAGCTGAGTGACTCTGTTTCTCTGTTTTCTGTTTCTCTGTGTTGGCTGTGACAGAGTTTTCTTGCTAATGTCAGGGTTAGACAGGATGGAAGATCCTGTGGGCAGTGTGTGCTCCCCTGGCTGGGACAGTCAGTCCTGGCCAAGCCATCCCTGCTGCAAATTATATTCTCACCCTCACCTTCATATCCTTCATCTGCCACCTTTTGTGGCATTAAACATTGCTGAGATGAAGGTTGAAGCTCTTAGGAAGCAAAAGATTGTTTCAATGAGAATTAACACCACATCCCTTGCACGATCAGAGAAATGTACGGGTGCGTGCGAGCATTTGCTCAGCACGGGGTTGTTTTCCTTCATTGTCCAGGCAGGACAGGGATAAAACAACCCACGGGGGGGAGTGATTCTTTATCTGTTTACGGTCACAAGCTGGGCTGAGGAGCCCCAGGTCCGAGCACGACAGGACGAGCTGCGGCCGCCCTCAGGCCTCGCCCTCCCCACAGGCCGGGCCCTCGGAACCGTCGTGCGGCGGAACCTTGGTGCTGCGGCCCGCGGGGCGGCGCCGGGAGGGAGCGGCGGGCAGCGATGGCGGCGGCGCGGCAGCGCGGCCTGAGGGGCTCGGCCGTGCTGGAGCTGCCCCGCGCCCCGCGCTTGGTGTGCGTGGAGTACCCGGGGCTCGTCCGGGACGTCGGGGCCATGCTGCGGACGCTGGGAGGAGAGCAGGGGGTGTCGCGGGTGAGGGGGCTCGCTGGGCAGAGGGTGAGGGGCGGTGAGACCGGCCCTGGCCCTGGGCAAGGGGATGGGCAAGGGAGGGGGCCGGGGCCGGGGCGAGTCGCCATGTGGGACCCTCTGTGCGAGTCCTTCCAGGCCAGCGTGTCCCCACGCGGGGCACATGTGTGGTTTGGGGGTGATGTCGCTTCCCTGCTGTCCCCGAGCAGGGATTCAGGCGGTGTCCAGTTAAACCATGGAATCACAGAATGGTTCGGGTTGAAAGGGGCAATGAAGTTCATTTAATTCCACCCTCTTGCTATGGGGAGGGACACCTTCCACTAGATCAGCTTGCTACAACCTGTCCTTCCAGGGATGGAGCAGCCACAGCTTCTCTGTGCAGCCTGTGCCAGGGCCTCCCCACCCTCACAGGGAAGAATTTCTTCCTGATATCCAGGATATTATATTTTTTATGTATTTCTTCCTGATACCCAGGATGGGAGTGGCTGCACACCCCTGTGAAGTGCTGCAGGAATGACCCCCCTGAGGCTGTGTGGGGGGAACACCGGGTGCCCAGGGCAGCGTGTGGGGCTGGGGGTGGCACAGGAGCACAGGGCTGTGTGGCTGGGATGCTGACAGGGGCTGTGCCCCCCCCTTGCTGACAGATCTACGCCGATCCTGCCAAAAGGCTGGAGCTGTATTTCCGCCCCAAGGACCCCTACTGCCACCCCGTGTGTGCCAACCGCTTCCCCACCTCCACCATGCTGCTCAGGGTCAGCAGGAGGAGCAAGAAGAAGCAGCAGTTGGACCCCGAGGAGCAAATCCAGCCAGAAGTCCAGTTTGAGATGGAGATTCTTGGGATTGTCACCACTGTTTACAAATTTCAAGGTAACCCTTGGGATTGTGGGCACGTGGATTAGAGATGGGTGTGTTTGATGGGAAGGGGAAGTGTTTCCCCCTAAACAGTTGAGGACTGGAAGGAAAATCAAGTGTCTTGTTGTTACAGCCTCCTTGCTGGATAAACCTTTGCATAAACTTGTCAGACTCCTGCTCCTGAAAGTTGAGTGTGAGAAATATTGTTGGATTCACAACAAACTTCACAATGTTTTAACTTTTGTTTCTTACAGGAATGTCTGACTTCCAGTACCTGGCAATGCACTCTGGCCCTGATGGCAAACAAACCTCCATGTATGACAAAGTCCTAATGCTCAAACCAGAGAAGGAAGAATTTTTCAACAGGGACTTACCTCTTTACATCCCACCACCCATTTTCTCACGTCTGGACACTCCTGTGGACTATTTTTATCGCCCAGATATACAGCACAGGTCAGTGCCTTTTCTCATGATACATCTTTCATGTATTTCACCCTTTTAATTTGCTGTTTTACCCCTCTTGATTTGGCATAACAGAGGCAAAAAAAACACCAGAAACTGCCTGGCAGTGGCAACCTCAGCAAAATTCCACTTGAGGATTTGCCAGGTGAGGGGAGCTGGGGGATGATGCCTCTCCCAGCTCACCTCACACAGTATGGGATGCAGGACACAGCTCCTGCCTGCTTCCAGAGGGCTGGAGCCAAGGGCAGGGTTTCCAGAAGCCAATGCCATGTGTTCCTGTGCCCTCCTGGGCCTAGCTGGCTTTGCCAGAAGAACAATCTGGGAGATTTCCCACAAGAAACATCTTTCATTTTCTCACTGTTGGCCTTCACTGGCACTTTTTAAAGGAAAATAAATTTCCAGGTTGAGTTGGTGCCTGCAGTTCCCTCTTGCTTTGGCCCTGTCCCACTGAGTAGCTGCAGTAGCTCCAGGAGGGCAAATACAGAGGGTGAAGCCTTTCCAACACATTTCGTACACATCAGTCCCAAGTGCTGGAGGGTTTCCTGCCAGCCAGGACAGAGCTCCTCTGTCAATGTGCAAATGGATGTAGTTTAGAAGTTTTGGGATTTATTTAAATTTAAATGATCTTTCTTCAGTGGTGCCGTGAAAGTCTTTTAGGGTGCAAGTGTGTGATCAAGGGAGGTTGGGCCAAAGTTAAACCAACCCATTGCTCACCTGGCTGAGTCCCTTTTGTCTTTCCCTGTTCCTTAGGGAGGGATACAACAACCCCCAGGTGTCTGGTGAGAACCTGATTGGCCTCAGCAGGGCCCGGCGCCCACACAACGCCATCTTTGTCAACTTTGATGATGAAGAAATCCCAACTAAACCACTGGATGCTGCTGTACAGAACTGGAAGAAAGTGTGCACCAATCCCATGGATAAAAAGGTGGAGGAAGAGCTGAGAAAGGTGTGTACTTCACTCCTGGTCTGAGCACTGTCCTGCAGCAAACTGGGGAGGAAAAAGTACATTTTCTCCCAGAAATTCTTGCTGATTGTAAGTGACTGATACAAGTGTGAGTAGATGCTACAGACACTGCTGTGTTCATTTCAGTTCTGCAAGTCAAGCTTTGAATCTGTGGCTTAACTCACATTAAGCCCCTTTTTGTGCCACGAGTTCTCACATCACCATCCAATAGCTCATACTGAGGGCCAAAGGCCCTGATATGGACCTGAGTCCACTTGGAAAGCTGCTCTGCCTTTGGTAACCCCTTCCCACTGTTCTGTGGCTGTCTGTGTTATTCCAGCTCTTTGAAGTGCGTCCCGTGTGGTCTCGGAATGCAGTGAAGGCCAATATCAGTGTCCATCCAGACAAGCTGAAGGTGCTGCTGCCATATTTGGCCTATTACATGGTGAGTAAGGGAGCATCACCTGGCTCTTCCTGGTCCTTTACCACTTCTGAGGTCCTGCCACTAAGTACCTGAGCTTAATTTAATGTAAAGAGACAGAGGGAAGGAAATGCTTTAGAACCAAAGTTGAAGCCAAGGAGGATTCAATGACTGTTTGCTCCATAGGTTCTAATCACCTCTGCAGGTCAGGCAGACACTCCAAGTGACTGTTCACCTGGCAGTGGTAGCAGAATTTTTTCCACACAAACGCTTGGCTGTGACCTTGCAGGTTGGTTTGTAAAAGCACACAAATATTTGTGCTTTCATGCTTTGATTGCCAAGTTTCAGTGTATAAATATCGGCATGGCAAGGGAGCAAAGAGCTGGTACAACAATTATCTTTGGGCAATGAGGGGAAATATTAGAACTTCCCAAGGACCTCAGTACTGAAGGAAAGTGCAACACTGTGGTGCTTTTTTGTAACCATCTTTCCTCATGTGTTTGTGCAGTTAACAGGTCCTTGGAGAAGCTTATGGGTTAGGTTTGGGTATGACCCCAGAAAACACCCTGAAGCAAAGATTTATCAAGTGCTGGACTTCCGAATTCGCTGTGGAATGAAATATGGTAAAAGGGCCCAACCCACAGAGCTGCTCTCTCTGCTTTCTGGTTAATCCTGGTAGTATTTTTCTTTTTATGTGTTTTTCAAACTCTTTTGCCGTATTTCTGCTCTGATGAACATGTCACCCTTTGAGCTCCTTGCTTACTGTAGTTCTTTCTAAAACTCCTGTAAGGCTTTCTTTCATAGTATGCAATAGATCTTTCCTCATTTGGCACATTCTAAACTCTGACTTTCCTCCTCCATGTGTTCCAAGCCCAAATGGGTGTAGCAGAGCATCCTCCTCCTCACTCAGGGGAGGCACCAAGCAGGAATTCTGGTACTCACATAGCAGCTTTTCCTCAAGGACCTCAGCATTTCCTGCAGGATGCTGGGTCTCAGACCTTGAATGTGGGGTTCCCTGCTCTGATTTTGCAATGGAAAAGTTGAGGAAAATGAGTTTCTGATGCCATCTAATAAGTCCATGACAGAGCTGGCATCCACTTATCAGGTCACATTTCCAAGTTAAAGGATTTTATTGATCTCTTCTCCCCACCCTGCTAAAGCCAGCATATCTCAAAGACCAGCCTGCCCTTCCCATACCAGTCCAGCCCTTGTGTTCCTGAGCTGGGGATATTCTGCAGAGTGCTTGCCCTCAGTTCATTACTGGATTTTGGTTTTCACCTCTAGGTTATGCTGCTACTGACATGCCTGTGAAAGCAAAACGCAGCACGTACAACTACAGCCTGCCCATCACTGTCAAGAAACAAGGTATGCTGGAAGGGCTGCCTGGCTCTTCTGCTTCTCTGTTTGCCCCATCCTAGTCACAGGTGGCGAAGGGTCTTCCTGTGTTCTAGCTGAACCAAAACTGGAGCTTGTTTTCTGGTTATAATATTGCTGCTGTTAAGCCAGAGAAAAATCTCCTGCTGGGAAGTGCTGTGGGAGTCTGGCTGAGCCATAATATGTTAGCAGGCAGGAAGGAGTTCTGCAAGCCACACTGGGAATTCAGAATTCACTGAGGTGCAGAAAATGGGGGAGTTCTCTTTTCTGTGTCAAAGGAGAGTAGAAAAGGTTAAAATTATGAACAAATGGGCTCTGGAAAAAGCTGCCCAAGTCAGCAGCTTTCCTGGGACTGTCCAGTAACATCTCTGAAGAATGAACAAAGCACATGGTCTGTTGCTGGTTGGTGTGGTTTTGTTGAATCAACAGAGAGAAGTGACAGTCCAATATGAAAGATGTCCCTAATTAGGATTCTGTTTTCCTTTCAGGAAGTCACACAGTCAGTGTCCATGACCTGAAACAGGGGCTGGGTTCAGCTGGTACATCTGGAGCAAAAAAGCCCCCCTCCAGCAGGTATAAGCTAAAGGTAAGCATGACTTTATATATCAAACCTTGAAATATCTCAGTGAAATAGGGATGTTTCCTGGTTTATCAGTCATCAAGGGATCAGCTGTGAGTGAGGTGATGTACTCAGGTTTGCCTGGGAAGCTCCTAGTTGGATGTGGCACTGTGGAACATCACCTGAGTGTATTTTGTTACATGCTGCAAGGTGGGATTGGTGCTTTCCACCCTAACCTTAGATATGAGGAGCATTTTGCTTCAATTAATAAAATTGGAACTTCATGGGCAGCGAAGTGCAAGAAAATCACCATGTCTTTATCAGGTCATGCTGCAAAATCCAACAGACTGGAATAAATAAATGAGTCTTACTCTTCCTTTTTTGCTAGAATGAAGCCCATGATGCACTGCTAGGCAGTGACAGGCTGCAGACAGAGCTGCAGGTTGGAGAGGTGAAGTGTTCTCTGCACAGCAGTGCTGCTGTGACTGTGGCTGCAGGGACATTTTGGGGCATTCCTCATTGAGCTTTATCTTCTGCCACGTACAGATCTATGCCTTAAAACTTGTTCCTCTTGGAAGTACCTTGTTCTTGAATCAGCCCATTGGAAGTACTTGCAGAGAGTTTTCATGTTACAGCATAAAATGCACATGAATCCTTTCCTTCTTTCCTCTTCTTAGGAATCCATCTACATTTTCCGAGAAGGAGCCTTACCCCCTTACCGACAGATGTTCTACCAGCTCTGTGACTTAAATGTGGAAAGGTACTGCACTCTGACAGCTGAGTCTTAGAGACAGATTGCAAAGGGTGTTGTTTATACCCTGTCCATTCACCCCTCTCACCCTGAGCAGGAACATCAGAGGTGTTTAGTTGCTCAATAAAAACAGAGCAGTCTTTTCACACACGAACTTCCTTTCCCATCTGACAATTACTTGGATAACCAACTGTGCTATTCCAGCTCAGTGAAGTGAAATGGAAGTAAACCAGGGTGTCTCATTTGAAACTCACATCTGAGTGCAGAGGATGAACATTTCCTTCCCTTTTGCTGCTCTTTAGCCTGCAGAAGATCATCCATCGGAATGACGGCACCGAGTCGGAATGCACGGAGCGGGACGGGTGGTGCCTTGCCAAGACAAGTGATGACCTGAGGGACAGCATGTCCCTGATGATAAAGCAGATCATCAGATCCACCAGACCTGGTAAGGATGCTTTGAACACGAGGATGTTGTAGTTGGCACTGAGGCAGAAGTGTTCCTGCATCCTCTGTGTGTTCTTTGAGATGTAGCTCATTCCAGTGTGGGAGCTGAGGCTGCTGGCCTGCAGCTAGGTTGACATTAGGGATGGCTGGGAGTTAAGGTTTTCTATTTCATCTTCCCAGTGTCAGCCCTTCAGCTTTTAAATGTCTTTGCACAGTGATAATCAAGATCTTAGTTCTGATGTATCTGTTGGTGGCATTTTACTTTTTATTGATATTATTGATTGACCAGTAAGTGAGGAAATTATTTCTTCACGATGCTAGGCCAAAGCAATAATATCCCAGTGGATTGGGTCAGAATGAGGCAGGAGAGGAGGCACAGCACTGCAGTTCTGCTGCTGTTCTGCTCTCCTTCCTGGGGTGTGGCGAGGGATTGCTCTGGGCTTGATCAGGTTCTGTTAAGATGTGCAATATTAGCTGTGCCCCTGAGGCTGCTGCCTTCCTCTCACATGTTCTGTGGACTCAATTGCAAATGCCCCCAGGTTGCACTGAGAGAGGCATCACAGTGTCTTTCTTTATTCCCAATTGAAGCTCTTTTCTCAAACACAACAAGCAGTGAAGATGGCAAAGAACAGCTGGCATACGAGTCTGGAGAGGATGAGGATGATGAAGAGGAGGAGGGAGAAGACTTCAAGCCTTCTGATGGGAGTGAAAATGAAATGGAGACAGAAATTCTGGACTATGTGTGAATTCAGTGAGCATTGTGGCTGCTGGGGACAGAACTGTCTCTGCTCTTGCTCCTTGAGAGCCAAGGGTTCAGCATCAGGGTCTGGGAAAGCAGAGCTTGTATTAAGCTGATGTTCTCTCTGCTCTGCCTGCTGGTGGGCAGCATTCTGGATGTTTGGGAGCCACTGCCTGCATTTTCAGAATTGCTGGCTGCAAGCTCAACAAACTGCCAAGAGCAAGCCCAGAATCCAAACCAGCTGGTAATAATGGGAGAAGCTGCATTCCCAAATCTCTCCACGTGTGGGAGTGCACTCTCTCCAGGTTGGTGGCCATGTGGAAAATAGAAAAGGTGCCTGAGGAGATGCTGGGAGAAGAAGCAGTCCAGTGCTCCTGGAGTCCCTAAGGCAGGTTCTGCCCTTCTGCTTGTCCAGAGGGAATGAAAATACTGTGTCATGCCTTCAGCACTGAGCCTTGCTGGTCTTCTTGGAAATAAAGCCAGCAGGAAAATACACTTTCTGTCAGTGAATAATTCCCTTCCTGGGATGTAGTGTTTGTTGTCCTCATTACCTGATGCACTTCTCAGGTCTGTTTTGACTTCCCTAGCTAGCAGTTAACAAGGACTGAAGGCAGCTGGCAGAGCTTCAGATGCACAGAAGTTGGTCACTGCCAGCTGCATTGTTCCCACCAAAAGAAAGCCCCAAAAATTAAAGAGCTATTGGCTTTTTCTGGATCCTGTGCGTTCCCCAGTGTGCTCTGAGGACACCTAAAAGCCAAGCTTTCTTTTTTAAAAGGAGTAAGACCTCCTCCTCCACTGAGGGTGCCCTACAGGCTGTTACAGTTGCTTTTAAAGCCGTTACTTGTAACAATTGTAGAAAACCCAACAAATTGTAATTGGGAAATGAAACAGTTTCAATCCACAGGTTTAAATGAATGAAGTTCATTTCAAAATTGAGCCCTGGTCCCTCACCCAAAAAGCCTTATTTTTCACAACAAAGTTCAACCCACCAGAGTGAACATAAAGTATGGACTCCCCCAGAGTCAGGTCCATCCCTCTTTCTCCAGCAAGGTCCTGGCATGTTGGGGAAGGAGGACAGGACAAGCCCTGCCTTGGGGCAGAGACATTTGAGCATCAGTATTTTATTGCAAAGACTAATTACATTGCTGTGTACAAGTCACACCGGGCAGTGTGCTCCTTCATTGAAGTGGTACAAAATACATACGGGTACAGCCAGTCCCCCTGGTGGCACCGGCGGGAGGGGAGGGGACAGTCCCGGGGAGGGGACAGTCCCAGGGTGGGCAGGCACGGAGCAGAGGGAACACCCTCCCAGGGGTGCTGGTGCCCAGGGGAAGGGGCTTTGGGCAGGGGGGAGGCAGGAGGCTGCCCCTGCGTCAGGGAGCCAGGAGCTCCCATCATGTGCATCTTGGGCAGCACCACCCAGGGGCCACGGGGCTGGAGGAGCTCCGTGCCAGCCACACTCACACCCAAGCAGCCTCTTCCCCACCAGCCCCAGTCCCTGGAGTGTGGTCCCTGTCCTGGAGCAGGGGAAGGCACCACAACCACCCAGGAACTCTGACGGATGGGAAACGGAAGAGATCTGCTGGAATGAAGCGCTTAAAAAACAGAGATGGAGCCAGGAGCAACAAAAGGTCCCCCTTTGGTTAGTGTTTCCTACAATGATTAAAACAAGCATCTCTGCCCCTGCTCGAGCAATTAGTGGTAGAGAATTTGGGGAGGTGGGGGCTGGCAGGGTCTGTACCCCATGAGCACAGCAGAATAATGCTGCTGCTGCCAGCATCCCTCCCAGCAGCCTTAAATACCAGGGGGGGCACAGGACAGGGACTGGGCTGCAGGGCAGGGGGAGGCTGGATTAGTAAAATGTACAAGTTTGCCTCTTCTATTTACAACCAATAAATACAAAAAAAAAAAAAATCAGTAAACTTTTTTGTTTTAAAAAAAAAAAAAAAAAAGTCCCATTGCTGCTTCTCCCATGGTCAGTGTTTGAAAAAGTCCGGTTAAAGCCCAAGGTGAGTGGCACTTTCTGTGGGTCAGGCAGTGGCAGCTGGGGCACCTGGAGCACCCTGAGCTCTCCGGCCCCTCGCGTGCCCACGCAGACCCGAAGTCTCTATTTACACAGTTTCAGACAGAACTTTGCTCTCCTCCTCCTCAGGCTGGCAGCGCTGGGGGCATGGCCCGAAGCTCCCCCTCGGCAGAAGAGACACTGGCATTTGATCTTTGGTGCAAGTTTGAACTGGCCCAGTCCAGCTGGAGGATGCGCTGGATCGGGAGAGGAGCGAGACCACGCAGGCTTCCAGCTGGGGACAGCACGAGGCACCCACTCCATCGTGGCATGGCCACAACCTCCTCCATGGGGCTCAGCACTGGTGCAGGGCTGCATCCTTCCAGCTCGCCTCCCAGCCCAGGGCATCCATGGCTTCTCCCAAGGGAAGGACAGGCAGAGCTGTGCGGTGGTGGCAACACCAGTGATCCCAGGGAGGACAGACGTAGAGGTAACACTGGGAAAGCTGGGAAGGAGGCTTGGCAGCCCTCTGCAGGGTGGTGGTGGCTCCTGCTCTGCTCTGTCACACAGCCCCTCTGCGAGTCACCGCTCCCCGGCTCGCTCAGACACAAGGCACCTATGGCAGAGGCGGGCTCCAGCTCTGGGCTGGCCGGGCTGGACGAGTGTCGCACCGTGGAAGGTTAAAAAACAAAACAAAACAAAACCAAAAAATAGACAAATCCCCCCCACTGCTGCCTTCCTGTGTAGAAAAAAAGACCTGATTGGAACGGGGGCTTGTGCAGAGAGAGGCAGAGGCTGACACCAGTTGCCCAACTCTCAGCTCTGGGTGTGGAAGGGAGGTGCACGGCCGGCGCCCGTGGGTGAGGGTCACTCCTCTGCCATGCAGAGTGGCACAAGGACCGGCCACAGCCAAGCCCGGAGCAGCTGCCCCCAAGGCCCCGTCGGTGATGGGTGGCAGTGGGGCTGAGGCTAGAAGATGCCCTTGGCTATCTTCAGGCCTTTCTGCTTCATCCTGGGCAGGGTAGAGCTGGAGCCATGCTTGATCTTCACCCCCTTGGAGAAGCCCCGCTTCTTGAGCACAAAGTCGTAGTTGGCGGCGGAGTTCATGGCGTAGAAGACGTTGGCGTTGTCGGGGATCTTCAGCTCTGGAAGTGAACATGGATGAGGGTCAGTCAGGTGCCCTTTCCTTGAAAGGGACCAGAGTGGGGCTGAGGTTTGTCCCCAGGTGCTGGGACCCCTCTTGCTGTCATCTTGCTGTCATCCCAGCTCCAGCCCGGTGCTGCCCAGGCTGCATGGCCCCAAGAAATCCCCCATGCCCCGGCACACACACACACCTCTCTCCTCCGAGATGATCTGGACAAGCTCATAGTCTTCAGGCCGGTCCCCATCCAGGTTGTGTTTGGCCATGGCCTTACGAATAACCACGGGGGTCTTGTCCTGGCTAGTCACCTGTGAGCACAGAGTGCTGTGAGCTCAGAACACTGCTGAAGCCTCCCACTCCTCCCAAAATGTGCCATGGCCGCATCCGAGCAGGACAAGCCACCCCTCCCTGGAGTTTCCCTGGGGATGTTACCAACCAGGATGCTCTTGTACATGTTGCCGTTGTCCACAGCCAGGCTGACTCGGATGATGCAACAGTCGTCGACCTGCTGGTTGTAGAGGGGCAGCGAGAGTGAGGAGTAGCTGGAGATGCCGGAGACCGAGCGCTTGTGTGTGCGGGAGGCCGTCACCGGCGTGGAGGAGACGGAAGAGGAGGAGGCACTGCTGGAGCCTGAGCCGATGCCTGACGTGTCCAGGGAAGAGAGGGAGGTGGATTCCCAGAACTGGAGGGCAGGGAGGAGAGGGGATGCGGAGGACACAGTGGGTTTAGCTTCTCCATCGGCCACAGACGGGGCGTACCAGCGCTGGGGGAGGGAGGCCAGAGGGATCTCACTGACCTGTGACAACGGGGGACCGACACAACTACAGCCACCGGAGGCACGAGAGCCTTGCCGTGCTGCCGGAGCAGCCAAGGGCAGGGGCCTCCCGAGCAACCCCTGGGCCCTCTGCCTGCTCCCCCCCAGCCCCAGTGCCAGGGCAGAGGTGGGACAGTCCCCACACGATGGCCACATCAGACCTGGGACCCCTGGACCCTGCGAGCCTTCTTCCCCTGCCATGTACCCTGCCACGTACCTTCTTCTCCTGGCAGTCAGGGGACTCGGGGATGAAGCTGATGTTGATCTCCTCCACGTCAGAGCTGCTGGAGCCAGCAGAGGTGACGCTGACCGAGTCAGTGGCGTCCCCACTGCACAGGTACTGCCCACACTTGAGCTGGTCAAAGGATTTCGAGTGGGAGCTGCCGCTGGCACAGGGCTCGGTGCTTGGTGGCTGCCGGCTGTCAGGAGAGAGGTGGGGCAGGTAAGAAGGGAGCAGGGTGAGGGTGCATTTGGCTGGCAGGACAGCAGCCATGCCTGCCTGGTCCCCTGCAATGTCCAGCCAGAGATGTCCCACGCTACCCCCACCTCCCGCTGGGGACTCACTCGCTCCATCTCTTGATGATGCCAGTGTTTTTCTTGGCCTTCAGCGTGTTGCTGGCTGACTCTGAGAGTGGCTCAATCTCACACGACAGCCCATAGCTGGGAGGGGAGAGAGGAGAGTTTGAGCTCCCTGTGCTGCCACCAAGTGTGAGGGAGGCAGAGCAGAGAGGGGAGCACGGGGCAGCTGCTGCTGTCAGAGGAAATGAGTGGTGGGACCTCCCGAGGCACCAGCACAGCCCCAGAGGCCTCTCACTCACCTCTCGGCCTCACTGAGCCGCTCCAGGCTGTGGAACCACTCCACAAACTGGTCCTCCTGTGTGAAGCTGTAGTTGTTGCAGGCTGACTGGAGAAGCTTGATCTGTGCGATGACTTCGAACTCCTGCAGCAAATGGAAGCCATGAGACCAGAATCCCCTCCCCCAAAACTGAAGAACACAAAGGAAAAAAAGGAGAGGGATCAAGCCCAAAGTGACTGGCACAGCCTGTGATTGCACCAGGTCAGCCCTGCTGTGCAGCTGCCAGGGCAAAGCTCTCACCTTCCTTCTCTTCTCAAAGTTGATCAGCCCACCCTGGAAAAGAAAGAGATCAAAGTCAGTATGGAGCAGACAGAAGAATATTGCTCCCACCCCTGCCTATCTCTGCCTTGCTGCCCCTGCAGTGTAAGTAATCCTGCTGAGAAAAAGTAGCCCATTTCCTTGGGAGAGAGGTGGATGGGCAGTGTTGGATATGGGATGTGGAGTGGGATACAGGGTGTGCAGTGTGGGATACAGGACACAGCAGGGACCAGCCTTCCTTTTATCAGCCCAGGCTCTGGGAGGAAGGGGAAGGGGAAGACAGGGAGGAGGTACATACATCCAGGAAATCCTTCATGGCCGTGTCCAGCATCACCAGGTCTGTGAGGAAGGTGCCAAGGTAGGGAATGGTGCCCTGCATCACACCCTGTGGGGACAGAAGGGACAGTGGGGTCAGCAGAGCTGGGACCAGCCTGGGTAGCTGCTGGGGACAGGGCACAGGGACAGCCCTGCCAGACTCACCATCTCTCGCTGCTGCTGCTGCCGCTTCTGAGCCCTCTTTGGGTTGATCTCCAGGGTGGCAAATTTGGATGTGCCCTCCTGGATGGTGGGGAGAGGTGGGATCAGCACAGGTGGGAAATGGCACTAATACCTATTAGCTAAAATTCACGCCCATTTTCATTTATATAACTTTCATTGTAGGAAAGAGAAGGAAATCAAAGCTTTTTCATGGCTCACAGAGAGGAGAGCCTAAGTGAATAGGAACTGCTGCTCTCATTTCTGTATAAATGCCTCCCTAATGGGATGTTTTGTTCCCTTTTGCATTTTGTTTCCTCTCAGTCCCTAAACCAGAGCTAGGCTGGGATCTGTGGAGAAGCTCCACACAGAATAAAGACATTTTTGCTGCAGCCTTTCACCAACTCCATCACCCCACCTGGAATCAGGAGGACTTTGTACTGGACTGTTAACATGCAGCTGCCTCTGGGCAGAAGCTGTCACCTGGTGTTCTGGATCCCATCCCAGTGCTTATCTGTTCCCTGAATCGTTTTGCCAACTCCAGGTAATAAGTTTTGGGTGGAGAAACAGAAATCCCAGCCTTGGTCTGAAACCCCTGCCAGCTCCCCAGACTCAGCATGCCCTGCCTGCACCCATGCCTGCAACTCCAGCACTCTGCCAGGGCTTTATCCCTGTGGCTGCAAGACCATGGAAACCTGAGCTGCCTGCCAGGAGCAGGGCAGTGAGAGTCCTCCTCCCCCTTACCTTGATGAGAAGCTCCCGGCTCAGAGAGTGGTTGTTCTCATCAGAGAAGATCTCTGAGAGCTCATGGAACGTGCGGAAGCTCTCCCTGAGCAGGGGGAAACAAGGGGAAGAGTCAGCAATGCTGCCATGGTGGGGTTTCCTCCTTGGGCTCTCTTCTGCCCACCCAAATGACCCCAGTTATGCCCAGCTCCAGCTGGGCCTTGCTGTTTGGGAGCTATTCCAAGGTGCTTCACACAGAAGGTGATGATGCTTTTATTTCCTCACCCTCCTTAGGTACCTGACACCTTCCCTGGGTTTTGGGTACACTCCAGGAGGTAATGCTGGAGCTGAGGTGATCCCATTTACACATGCAAGTGCCACAGCATATTCCTCCTCTTGGAAGCAGCCCTGCAGGAGCTCCTTACCTCAGGACCTCGTCCCAGGTCTTCTTCAGGCGGTGCACGGCGTTGCACTGCAGGGCTGAGAGGATGGCTCGGAGGGAGGAGAAGTTCTTCAGGATGCGGCACTCCTGAGGGCACACCAGGAGATCACAGGCTTTAGGTTAAAAAAAGCTGGAGGATCTGCTGGTATTCCAGCAGGACAAAAGCTCACCCCGTGGGTGGAGGTGGGAGGTGAGCTGTCCTACCCGAGCCACTTCGATCCACCGCTCCACCACCTTGGCCCTCTGCTGTGGCTTCAGGGACCTGTCCCCGAGACAAGTGGCAATGACACAGTTGGCCACACTGTTGAACTGGGAGACTGTAGCACGAATGGTGGGGGCCAGGTGCTCTTTGCCCTTCTTGTCCCTCTGGGACCAGATGCAGCCCAGGCAGTGGTAAGGCACCACTTTCTTGAACAGCTCCTGGAAGATAAAGGGATGGAGAAGGGCTTCTTTGTGTTCTCTGGGGAGAGGACAGGTCAGGAGGAAAAAGGGATGGGAAGAGCCAGGCCTGTGCTCAGAGCACCACTGACCCAGCTGCTGGGTGACTACTCACAGCATCCATCAGTGTGAACTGTTCTGCCACCATCTCTGGGGAGAAGGAGAGAAAATCTGGCTTCCCATCCCCGACCCCGTTCTCTTCCACCAGCTGGAAGGTGCAGCTGCTGTGGTCCACAGCTGCAGGAGACAAGGGTGAGGCTGAGCACTGCAGTGTCCACACCAACCCACACCAGCCCCCTGCAGACACCCACACCCCACCTCCCGGGCTCTTCATTTTTATTTGGCTTCACACCTCCAGCAACAAGGCTCAGATAAAAGGATAGTCATTTTAAACCTGGGTGCAAGTGTCTACAGAGGATTAAAGGCAGATTAGCTAATCCACTTAGAAATCCCACTCCTGCTGCAGTTGGATTGGCTTCCCAGTGTACCTCCATGTAAACAGAGTTCATGGGTGTTCAGCCACGTGGCTCAAGTTTTGGAGACCCTCAATGCCAACCAGCAGTATTCACAGAATTCACAGAATGACTGAGTTGGAAGAGACCTTCAAGGTCATCGAGTCCAACCCAGCCCTAACACCTCAACTAAACCCTGGAGTCACATCCAGGGATGGTGACTCCAGCACCTCCCCGGGCAGCCATTTCAGAACTTTATCACCCATTCTGTGAAAAACTTTTTCCTAATATCCAACCTGTATTTCCCTTGGCACAGCTTGAGGCTGTGTCCTCTGGTTCTGTCAGTGCTGCCTGGAGAAAGAGCCCAACCCCAGCTGAGCACAGACACCTTTCAGGGATTGTAGAGAGTGCTGAGGTCACCCCTGAGTCTCCTTTTCTCCAGGCTAAACACCCCCAGCTCCCTCAGTCGTTCCTCATGAGGCTTGTGTTCCAAGGTCAATTCCCTCCACCTGCAGCCCCAAATGACCCCTACAAGCCAGGGGAGGACCCCACCTTCTGCCTCAGCCTCGCTCTGCTCTTGCTGCTGGAACTGGGCCAGCAGGATGCGGGCTCGGCGCTCCAGGTCGGAGCCGGGGATGTTGTGGCGCACGTAGGAGATGAGCTGCTTGAGGCAGGCAAAGTCAGGGGGCTTGCGGAAATCCTCCGAGTACTGGTCCAGCCAGGCCCCCAGGATGGAGGAGATGGTGCTGCAGGAAGGGGGAAAACACGGGCAAAGAGAATCAGGTGCCAGGGCTGTGTGCACCCCCACAAGCCCAGGAGCAGCGCTGGGATGACACATCCCTCCCAAAGAGCTGCCAGCAGAGCCAGGCAGCACAGGCAGACTTACTTCTTCAGCTCCATCCTCTCGTCCACAGTGTGCCTGGCGTGGTCCCCATTCGCCTGCAGGTGGAGTTTGCCATACCTGGTGGGGCAGAGGGGAGGCAGTGAGCACCCTGCACTCAGATGCCTCTCAGAGCAGCCTCTTCTCCCTCCACATCACCTCCAGCCTCTGCCAAGGGGTCAGGATGAACCTGCTACGCAGTGTCCTGCTCCCCTCCCTCTGCCACAACCTCCCAGTTACAGGAAGAGGGAAGCAGCCAGCACTGGCCACCTCACTGGAAGAGCTCCAGCTTTCCAGGCAGTTGTGTCCTCCCTGCCCTGTCCCAAAACCTTCACGCTGATGGAGCTGGGAGAAGCCACCAAACCCCCAAGGCACTGCAGCAGAAGATGCTGGGGCTTTCCTGGCTGGCCCCAGCTGTGTTTTGGGGCTCAGGGCAGCCTCACCTGTTAAGCAGCAGGTCCAGCACTTGCTTGGTGGTGGCGAAGGCCCGGTAAGTGCACAGGAAGATGGTGACATAGGTGGAATCATTGCCCTTGAAGGCTGAGACCAGGTACTCCACCAGCTTCTCCAAGGTCCCGGCTTTTATCGTCCGCACCTTACACGTCTCGTAGAGGTTTAAGGCTGACTCGTTCTCAAACTGCCAGGACAGGAGCAGAAGTCAGTGGGCTGGGTGAAGACAGACACCATCAAGTGCAAAGTGCTCCCAGCAGCTTCACAAGTTCAGCTCTAGGCTGGGATCCCCACAGTGCCTGAGGCTCTCCTAACTGAGAAAGGAAAGCTGAGTCTCCTCAGCAAACACCAGCAACCCAGATGAGAAGACCGGAGCACTTGGGAAACCCCAGGAAAGGCCTCAGGGTTGCCAAAATCTAGATACAAATCAGAGTTGCCCTGTTTTTCAAAATGGGGCTGCAAGACTGTTTCACCTGTGCCCCTTCCCATGCAGAAGAGGGCAACAGGTGCTCCCACTCCCTGCTCCCAAATAAATACATGATTCCCATGGCAGGGAAGCATCTGAATCCTCCCCTGTGGCAGGAGGAGCCCCCAGCTTACCCCCAGCCAGCGCTGCCCTTTGTTGGCCGTGTGATGGAGCTGCACTTTCCGGAGGGATATGCTGTAGATCACACCATCCTCCAGCTCTTCTCCGATCTCCTGTGTGGAGCTCTGCATGGAAAGACAAGATACACCATGAGATAAGGAGAGCAAAGCGTGGCAGAGATGCTTTTGTGGGTCCCACGAGGGATCCCAGCAAGCCAAAGGCAGCAGCTGGCTGGCAGTGAGTCTCCCTCACCTGCTCAGAAATGCAAACCAGGTGACACCGGGGTGTCTGGCCAGCTGAGCCTGCCCACAGTGGAGCCAGGACTTCAGGAAACTGCTCTTGGTCTGTCCCACATCCCCTAGCTCCATGTCTCAGCCCTTCAGCAAAGCCAGGCTGTGATACACCTCACAAGGCAGGGAAAAGGACAGTGACAGCACAGCCCAGTGCCCAGCTCTGGCTGCCCCTCTCCCCAAGCCTCTGCCTTTCCCATGAGGTGACATTGGCTCCTGGTCTGAGCAGAATCTCAGTGATCTGTCCCTGCAGGAACCAAGCACCCCAGTGCATTCCCTAATAAATAATCACTGTCAAACCAAGCTGCCCACCAGCTCTGGCAGCGCTGGCCACGGCACGAGGCAGAAATCCAGAGCTCAAAGCTGGGGGAAATCCCAGAGATCTGTACCAGGGTGGGATCAGGCACAGCCAGGACAGGTCTGGGCACAGGGTTCAGGCACCTCTGGGTGACAGGCACCCAGCTATAAGGCTCCCATTTCTGCTCTGGAGGATGGAGAGTACCAAAAATTTGGTGAGGAAAGGGGTGATGCTTCTTGGGGCAGGTCCCCAGGCACATGCCTCCCCCAGCACCACATGCCAGCACGGGCTCAGCAGCAGCTCCAGCCCCACAAGGACAATTTGGTTCCCTCCTCCTCCTCCTCCCTAACCACGCTCTGCTGAGTCAGTGCCTCCCTTAAGAAGATTTATCCAGATCCTTTTAAACACTGCAGGGATCTCCCCCACCCTCCATCCCCCTCACCAAATGGCAGGACATGGATGAACACACACCAAAACCCACAGCTCAGCAGATGGAGAAAATGCCCAAAACCAGTAAGCTGGTTAGAGGGGGAGGTGGCCATCACAGGGACACAGGGCTGTGGAGCCAAAGCTCTCCTGCCAGAGCCAGCCCACAGCTTTCCCTGCAACTGTCCCTCAAAGAGCCCTGAGCATTGACAACAACACAGCGCTCACCGAGGAAGAAAGTGCCATGAAAGGGCTTAGGATGCAGCCCCAGAAGTGATCCTGCTCCCTGCAAAAAATCCTCCTCCAAACTGCCCTGTGAACATGGGGACAGCCACAGCCAGGGCCCAGGCTCAGACGAGGCTGCACACCTCAGAGGACAGGAGCAGAACACGACCAGAGGACCCTGAGCTGACAGATCCAACGTGCACCCAGAGGCTCTTTAACCACCCTCCTTTATCAGCACCACCACAGCCATGGTCACTGCCCTGCTGTCACACCCTGCTCAGGCCACGGGCTTGTTAATCACAAGGAATCAAGGCAGGGAAGCACAGAGACTAAGGGGAAGCTTGAAAAAGCCTCTCATTCATGGTTGTGATGAATGAGGGCAGAGAATCCCCCTGGGCAGGGTTACTGACTTTTTCACTTTCTGCTGAACCTGCTTTTCTCACTTCATGCCAGACTATGGAGAGGTTTGGTTTGCTGAAGTTCAAGGAGTTGTGAGGCTCTGCTGTGAACAACAGGAGCCTTTCCCAGGGTTCACTGGCTTCAGGACCAACGCTGAGAGCACCCACATAAGGCAGCAGACACCAAACATCCTTCCTGGCACCTGCATCTGTCCCTCTCTTGTCCTGTGTTCTGGGATAAATCATGGCACAAATTCGTGTTCAAGTACACTGCCCTGGGGACTGGCACAACCTTGGGAGAGGGCTGCCAGCACAGCTAAAGCTTTGTGTCCACTCTGGATCAACCATCTACACTGACAGCACCTAACCAAGTCGGCCAAGTTGTCTTTNAAAAAAAAAAAGCCTTAGAAATGCTTCCCAGTTTGTCCTGGGCTCTTTCCCAGCCTTCATCACCCAACCTGCACATCAGCCCTACCCCTGTGCACCTCCCATTTAAGCTAAGAGGAAAGCCCTGGGTCCAGCAGGACCAGAGCCCTGTAGAGTAACTCAGAAAATAGATTTGGCTGGGCAGTTGTAAACCCCAGACAAAAATATCAAGAAAAATCAGATGCTTGCTGACATGCAATTAAATTCATAAATTAAATCATATGGGAGGAAAAAACCACCTCAGGATCAACCCATGAATCATTGGCAGCTGCTGTGCAACTACAGTGGAAAGTATTGCCACAACTGTGCAGGGTTTTCACTCTGCATCTCATGTCACGTGCAGGGGCTACACCCCATTCTGATGTGCATAAAAGCAAATTTCATTTCCTTCCCATATCCAAGACTGTCAGATTCATTCATTTTTTGCCTTGCTGACTTGTGCGATATCCCCCAAAGTTCCCCCTTTGCAAACCACACACGAAGGCCACGGCTTCCCAGCGGTCTGCAGGCTCCTGCCAAGAGCCAGGAGAGCTGCTACACTGGGACATTCTAAAATTTGGCTATTTATATTCTGTGTGAGCTTCCTCTTTCCTACGGCTGCTCCTCTGAGATGCTGATTGTGCATTCTGCACGTGTTGGTTAAAAACCAACCAAGCACAAAAGCAGCAGCAGGACAGAGCCAGAGGAGTCTCACTCCAACACCTGCACCAAGCACATATTTATTTCTCCCCTTGCAGATGAGGTGGGAGCAGGGCAGGGACAGACAAAACCTCAACCTGTGGCTTATGTTTGTGCTGGCCATGCAGAATCCTGCACTCACACCAGGATTTCCAGCAAATCAACCAAAGCTGAATGCCTCCAAAATGGTCTCTAAAGAGACAGATGAGTGCTGGTAAATATTGCAACTGCTCCCCACTGCCTGCCCTGCACATCTGCTGGACATTTCTGCCCCTCAGAAGAAGGGAACATGAGTCAGGCTCAGCCAGCACACAAACCCTCCTCCACCTCAGCCTGAGGGTGAGACACAGGTGAACAGCCCTTTCTGTTGGCACAAGGGATGAATCCAACAGGCCCAGGCAGTGCTTTAAACATCTGCAACAAGACTTGATGGTTATGGCATCTGCACCTTCCACCAAACTCATACAGGTGGGACCCGGCAGCCCAGATAGGGAGATCCAACACATTTCGAGATGGGCACCAAGAAAAGGGATGACACAGAAAAATGAAGGTTTGGTTTGATTTCTCCAGCTCAGTGTGCAATCCTGGTCCTCTCCACACATCAGGAAAAAGGCCTCTGGCTGGAGGGGCATGAGGAAAAGCCACATGTTTAACTCTCCCCAGTTGTGCAGGGCAGAGGTTTTTGCAGAAGCAGCCATGAGTGAACTCTGCAGGAGTTCATCCCCTGAAATATGAAACGGGAGGTCTGCACCAGATGGCTGCCCTGGGCCTGGGGACTGCCTCTTCCAATTGCAGCCAGCCCTGGAGCTCCCACTGATGGTTCAAAGCCTTTGTGACTACACCAGGGAGGAATTCCTGCTCCGTGCAATAAACTCTTTTCTCTCTGGTGAATGTTCTTGTACTCGGCGTGGTGTCAAACCCCACGTCTTCATACAGAGGATTAATAAGGGGCTCCAAGATGCAGCCAAGGTTCCTGGGCCTGGAGGAAGGGTGTGAGGGACCCTGAGAGCCAGGCAGAGAACAGCAGCAGGGATTCTGCCTTCGGCTCTTCCCGGCAGATGAGAGGAAAATGCAAGAGCCAAAAGCAAAGCAAAACATTGGCTCAGGCTCTGCATTTTGGAAAGTGTTTGAGCTCAGTCACAAAGGTGGTTTTAGTAAGACAGAAGCAAAGTGCAGGATTAGGTGTGAGCATGGCAGCATCCACATGTTACACACAGACAATTACCCAACAATTACCAGGTCTTAAGAGCTCTGGTCCCGCGTGCCCCGGGTTAGTGCACTGGCCTCCAAAGGCACAAAAATAATGAACTGTTAGTGGAAAAAGGTATTAATTTCAGCACACCTGGAGGAGGCACAACTGCTTGAAGTGCTTTTGCTGATGCTCTCTGGACCACAGCTGGTTTAACAATCAAGATATTTGTGTTACTCTGCTCCCTTTTCAGTCGAGTTACACAAAATGCCTGTTCTACAGACAGGTACAGAGCAGCACCAGGAGTATCTCTGCACCGTGATTTCAAAGGGGCTGCTGCTACCAGCCACAAGACAGGAGCAGACACTAACCCTGCCCATGGGAAGCCAGGAATGTGTTCCTGTTGGGAATTAACAGTCCTGCTGGCTAAGGAGACAAGAAAAGGCAGAGCTGAGCCTCGGAGACGTCACCAGGGGTTTCCCATTGAAGCTCTGCACTTGCACAAGCTCAAAAGAACTCGATGAAAGGTGGTAAAGCCAGAAACAGCAAGTTTGGTCTTTACAATCCCCAGCCCCTTCTCAGAATAATCCCTTCCCACTAGCAACGGGAAATGGGCCTTTCCAGAAATGAAAGAAACCGGCTCCAGCACAGCCCGTGTCCAACACCAGCCCGAAATTAACTTTCATTTCACCCTCAGGAGCAAACCCTGAGCCCCTGCAAGGAACAGCAGCGACTGTGGGACTTCTTCTGCAAACCCGAGCGTATGACATTATGTAAAAGGAAATAGGAAAGAAGTCACCCCCGGGCAGTGAAAGGAAAACAAGCTCAGTTCTGTGAAGTGAAGATAAAGAGTGCAAAAGCAGAAGCACCCTCTGTCCTGCACGTCCAAAAAAAGCACATGCAGCACAGCACTCTTCCCCATGGGGACTTCCAGGCAAAAAGCCCTGCAGTGGCTGTTCCCCCACTGCTCTGCCTCGAGAGATCATCCACTCCTGGCACCCACCACTTCCTTCCCCTGGCTGTGCTCAGGAAGGCCACAAGGACTACCCAAAGTGGTGAGGAAGCTGACAAACATCCCCTGTTACAGGGGAAGGAAAGGTGCCCATGCTGGTGACTCACGTCCTTTGGAACAGCAGCCCCACTGAGGGCAGGAGCTCTTCTGCTCCAAAGCATCATCCCAGCCATGGCCATGGTGGCACTGGGGTGGCTCTCTCCAGCTGGGCAAGTTGATCTCCTGCTGTCTCCTTTCTCCCTGAGTGCTCCTGTTGCTGCTGATGGAGCTCAGTCCCCTGCCACAGCTCAGCTGTACCCAGCCCCTGCTCCCTTTGCAGAGATGTTCAGCAGAAAGACACAATTCCTTTGGGTTTTCAACACTCTCTGCCTTCCTTCCTTCCTGCTCTGAGCTGCCTCAAACCAGGAGCGATTCCAGCAGCCCATTAAAACACAGCAACAAAAGGGGAAACAGGAAAAGAACAGAAAAAGGGCCAGAAGCTAAACTTAAACCCACCATGAAAAAGGGGTGGTTTTGCCAGGACACCAGGCCAGTGGCAACAGCTGAGGACCTGTTCTCTCCCCATCCAGCTCCACAGCTGGGTTTTCCTGACACTCTGCTCCAGGTGTTTCAGCATGGAAAGCTGTGCCCCAGGGCAACAGCCCTGGAGCCAGAGCAGCACCCAGCACCAGGATGGGGCAGAAAGAGAGAGAGAAGCCACATCACCCCGTATCTGCCTCTTGTAGGGATCTTACACCTCCTCCCTCGGGCTCTGTGAGTGCTGAGACTGACAGCAGCCCTGATGCTGTGTCTGTGACCCAGAGGGGTTGCAGAGGGTATCCAAAGGCAGCCTTTCTCCACCCTGGCAGCCTAGGGAGAAGGGAAGATGGCAGCTGGGTTACAGAGACGTCTTGTGACTCACACGCAGTGAGTCAGTGGCTGGAGCAAGGATTAGGAGCTTGGTCCAGGAACGAGACAGAGCAGACAAGCAGGATTCCTCCCCCATTTGCTCCTGGGTTTGCTTTTAGAGAAAACTAAGAGCCTTCCCACGTGGAGAGACTTTTTCACTCTTTTTGTAGTTTGGAAATCAAGATTCTGCATGTCCACTCCATCCCCAGCCTTCAAGGGGCAGGATCAGACCCCTGAGGTGGGGGAACCAGCCTGACAGGGGGACTCACTCCCCAGGGAAAAACAAACTCCAGCCACAACTGATGAACTGCAAACCTTGTGTTTCCTACAGCCAGGAGTAGAGATGACCACCAGCCATTTGCACCCCATATGGAAACACCACCAGAGCAGGACACCCTCGTGTCCCCTCCCAGGGGACGTGCTGGGATGGGCTCCCTTCACAGGCTGTTCGAAGAAAACTGAGTGCAGCAGGTTTTGCTTCCTCTCTAAGTCGATGGAAAAAAAGATCCCGCCGACACAGCAGATCTGGCTCTTGCTCCACAGCCCTGAGCTCGTGATGGCCCCGGCAGCATCCCTGCCTGGAGCCAATGCCTGCACAGGGGCAGGCTCGGAGCAGAGGGATGCAGCCCTCGCTCCCAGAGCAACTGCTCTGCCAACGACTCGCCCACACCCCCGGGGCATTACTGGAAGTGAAACCAGGACTACACGGCTGGTGAAAAACGGTGCATAAAAAATTAATATAGATACCGCTCTGCAAGGTTAAATAAAGATCGAGCATCTCATCCCAATACATCTCAGCTCAGAACAAAAGCTTTGCGTTTTACCAAGATGGAACAGAAAAATCTGCAAAAAAAAAAAAAAAAAGATAACTGAAACAAGTTCAAAAATGGATTGATTTCTTTCTGGGTGTGCAGTAGCACCTGGAAGTCACATGCAACATGACAGTTCCCCAGTGCCTTGTTCAAATGTGAATTAAAACATGAGGGGTGTCCTGAAGAGTTCCAGCCTACCTGACCTAATGCTACTCTATCAGTTCCACCTCTGGAGCAGGGCCCTGGTGCACCAAACATGTTATTTCTGGGGCAGCAACAGCTGCCAGGTGTATTGGGAGAGGGATGGAGATGAGGCTTGCACTCAGAGCTGATGTTTAGTTACACCTAAAATGTCAATTCTGGATTCAGACATGTTCACCAGGACACACAGACTTGTTCCTTGTGGCAGCTCCAGGGCAATGCTTGTCCTTTGCATGGATCAGCACCTGCAAGTGACTTCATCTTCACAAAAGTCTTTACATTCCCAAAGATGCAAAACCTTGAATACTCTCCAGCTCTCAGCCCATGTGCCAGCCCAGACAGCCAAAAAATTTGTCTTAAGAAGTATCAGCTGCAATAAAATCAACTCCTATTGTCAAACCTGCCCCTTGCCCTGGCACATCCGTGTCCTGCAGGAATGAAGTGCTCACCTGGGCACACACAAGGTGGGCTGTGCAGGAAGGGCAAAGCAAAGATCACAACTGCCAGGTGTAAAAGACCAGCCCAGCCCCAGGAGGAGGCTTTGAGCCCCCCCATGCCGTGCTGAACCATCCCGCTGGCCCCACACTGACATTCCCAGAGTTTCACCACGCAGGATTCCCAAGCAGCCTGGTTAAACTGTAAATGCAAATGCTTGTGCAGTAACTCGCCTGCTGCAGCTTGCAGAGGGGAAGAGACAGCAAACCACATCTCCCTGGAATTTTGAAGGTGCACATATTGGGCTGGCCAGGCTGGGGGCTGTCCAAAAGCCACGGCCTTGCCTGGCCACACTGGCTGACAGAAACTGCACCTTTCCCCTCCGTTTCCATTCGAACAAGGTTAATTTCAACTTAGCTGAGACACATCCTTATCTTAGACAAGCTGAACCGAAATAAGCCCTAGTGAAATAAACGTGTCCAGCCATGTGTTTTTACTCTTCCTTACATCACCTGACATTCCCTCCACCAAACCCGGTGTGACCAAACGTGGGCAAAGCTGACAGGCCCAGACTTTTTGGGGTCCCCTCCTAAAAACCCACAGCCTGTGCAGAGGAGGGTGCCCCCAGCCCAGGCTGGCCCCGGGCACGCTCTGCCAGCCGGATCAATGGCACCACTGTGCCGCCGGGGCTCGCAGCGCCGGTGGCACAGGGACAGGCTCGGCCGTGGCTCGCCCTTTGTGTGCGTGTCTGCACCAGGGTGACCCAGTAAACAGCTGAAGCAGAGAAAATGCAGGAACAATCCAGCGCGGGGAGGCAGAGAGGGGCTGACGGTGAAAGGACGGCAGGAATAAATGCGAGGCTTTGTTCTCCGGTCGTGCCCTCCGCTCCCAGCTCCCACCCCGGCCGGGATGACGCGCGGCTCCTCCATTTGCTGCTGCCATGTGCTTCCCGGGATCAGCCGGGCTCGTCCCAGCCTCCTCCTGACACCCGCAGCCCCAGCGTGTCCCAGCACAGCCCAGCTGCGGGTTTCAGGCCATCCCCTCGGCTCCGCAGGGATTCTCCCCTTTGCAGGGCATCCCGCTACTTGTTGCCCTCCCCGCGGCGCCCGCGGGAAGGTGGAGGAGGCAAGAGAGAGCGCTTCTGCTTTGTAATCAACAAAATCTCACCTTGGGAGCGCCACTTAAATAGATGTCAACAGGCAGGAGGTGCTACGTGAGCAGGTGCCAACAAGCCGACACCCCCGGGGTGCAATCGGGATGCTCTGCCAGCTCCGGGTGATTTCCACAGCTGAGGCAAATGAGATTTTACGATTAACTGGCACCTTTGGGGAGAAAACCGCTGGAAAAGGATAAAAATCCCGCTGTTGTCAAGTGCCTGGACACAGGCAGCGGGAGCCTCAGCAGTGGGGTTTGGCCCCGGGTCCTGCCCCGAGCACTGAGCGTGCCAGATCTGCGGCACAAGGAATGCGGGTGCCTGGGCTGGGAGGACGAATTCCCTTCCCCAGCCCCTCAGTCCTGCACTGTAGGTGCGGGTTTGGCCACGTCGGAGCAGCTCAAACACCAGCCAGGTGCCGGTTCCTGCTGGCCACGGCGCCTTGGTGAGCCGGTACAGGCACGTCCCCAGCACGGATCATCTGTTCCTGCCACCCTGCCCCGTTCGTCCTCTGGGATTAGCAGCCACAGGTGAGCACTCCTGCAGCTCGCCCTCCCGTTTAATAAAATTATTTTGGGGGACACACCATGGGATACCCAAAAAAGATGAAGTGCACAATGAGCGTGGGGCAGCATCAATGTGAAGAGGGCAGAGGTGCCCACCTTCCTTCCCTCCTTTCCTCTCACATTCCCTGGATTAAGACATGTCAAGCCTCACACAGCCCCATCCTCCCAGAGCTGACTTTTGCTGAGGAACACACAAAAATCCGTGGGAACGAGGACTGGGAGAGATGGAGTTTGTGGAATACCCCCCCCCAAGAAGCACCTCAGGGAATAAGTGTTTGTTATGACACTGGTGTGATCCATAGCTACGCTGTGAGTCACCCCAGCCCTGCCAGGGAAGAACCAGCCAGGCCTGTCCCATCTTCATGCCAGTTCTCACTGTTGCAACCGGGACAGAATCGAGTAAACCACATTGTCTAGAAATCCAGTAATCCCAGTGAGTGTCACCAGCAACGGGCACTGCCAACGCATGGCTCAGCACGGGGCTCCTGATCAGCAGGACTGCAGCTGGCACCAGACAGCCATTAAAAATATAACCAAAAGCAAACAAATAGCAGTGTTTGGAGGAAAGCTGGGCTGCTTGAAGATGATAAACCAGCCTGAGCGTTGGCCTTGCCCTGGACAGTCTGCAGTGATTGTTGGGGTTACAGCACGAGAAGGTTGGGGGTGATACCATCAGCCCCAGCTCCAGTGCACAGAGCCAGACCTTGCCAGCAGCAGGCCACCAACTGAGCCTTTTACACAGGTGTCTAACCAAAATCCCCAGGGTTTCAGCCTACACTGGAAGGTGAGGTCCTGAACCCCCCAACCACATGAAGGTGGTGCTCCAGCATCCTTATTGACTTCCCACAGCTGAGCTTTGCCCCTGCCAGTCCCAGGCAAGGTGCTTTGCTTTGCCCAGCTTGGCTAAACCCTGGTTTCCTGAAGTCAGTTCCAACTCCTAGAGGTGAACCCAAAGCAAACACGTAATTTCACAAACACACACTGGCTGGAGCAGGAGCCTGGGGCAGGCTCTCAGCTTGAGAGTCTCCATGGAGACCCAACCACTGCAAAGAGCAGGGAAAGGCTGCGTGGTTTTGCTCCATCACATGAAAAGAAGTTCTGGTAATTTGGGTAGTGAGCCCTTTGCAAAGCAGCTTTCCACACAAGCCCTCAGTTCAGCTGCTGGAGTGTGGTTAGCAGAAAGCAAAGCCGCTCTAAAAATAATGCCTCAGCATTCCAGGTGAAGTTGCCTCCAGTGAGTTTCCTCTCCAATCTGCTCTGTTTGCAAGTTAGACCAACTTTTCTTCCCTCCCATCAGCTCCGAGGACTCGGCTGGAGCCTGGCAGCCAGAGCCATCCCCATCCTGCCTCTGCTGAGCCCGGGGCTCCCCAGGCAGCTGCTGCCACTGGCCCCCAGCACCCCACGTGTGGAGGGAAGACGCCCTTTCCCGTCCCAGCATGTTTCTGACAGCAGAGCTCATCCAAATACCAACGGGGTAATGAAAACAAACTGCTGTGGAGCCAGCCGAGGCAAACGGGCCACGCCAGGAGCCTCTGCGTGTGCTTAACCTCCAGTGACATTCAGCTGTCACACAACTCCTGACCCTCAGGTACAGGGAACTCGGTGTCATCTAACGTAAAAGTGCTGCCCTACAAGAACCCGCGCCAACACAGCCCCGGGAATGTAACCGAAAACCGGAGAGCTGATTTGCATAACATCACAAAAACAAACCAAAACCAGGTGAGAGGGACAGAGCTTTGAGGAGCTGCAGAGTCACCACTTCTCTGCACCCGAGGAGAGCAGCGTTTCCCAGCACAGCCCACGCTGAGAACTGGGAAAGGACTTTCCTGGCACCTCTGGCAGAGCTGCTCCCAGGTGTTAAGGGAGCAGAAGGCCCATCCACAAACCCCCTGTGCTAACCCGAGTGCCCAGAGCAGCCCTTGCAGCTCTGCCCCTGCTCTGACCCCCTCCCCGTGACTCCCTTCAGGGGGCCAACCTGCCAGCCCGAGGAGCGGCTGCGATTACTGGGATTACTGGGATTACTGGGATTAGTGCTCAGCACTCCCTTTCCCTAACGACTCAGGAGCAAAGTCCAAATGCATCATTACTGGGGCTGCTGTGACGTGCAGGTGAGTCCCCACCTGGGCAATGGGACACCTGATAACTGGAGTGTCCAAACATCCCAGTCCCTCCCCTGCTGCTGGTGTTCCCAGGAATGCTCCAGCCAGAGGCTGCCACACAGTTTCAGCGTGATGCTTCTTCCTGGGCACCAAACCCCACTGCCAGCAGCACCTTTCAGCCCACAGATGCTTCTCTCTGCAGAAGGAAGGTCCCACAGACCCCTGGAACAACAGACACACATTTGTGACCAGCCACAGATGCTGCTGTGGGGTCTAACCCGCACAAACAGCACGAGATGAGCACATTAACCTGTAAAAGGAGTGAGTCCCTCACAACTCTTTCTCCCCAAGGCCAAAGGAATGTTTCAAACCCCAATCCTCCTCACCCAGACCCCGCAGGTGCCACCCCACCAAAGCAATGCACAAACCCTGAGTGGCCATGAGCTGTGCTGGAGCCCCCCGGGGCCCCCCGCCAGCAGCTCAGCCAGCTTTGTATCCAAATCCTGCTCCTTAGCAACCACATTTTTTTCCCCCCTCTTGCTGAGTCTGTGGGAGATGAAGAAATATTTGAGAACTGAGACAGCCCTGCTGCAAGGATATATTTAAATAAAAGGAGCATGGACGTTTGAAAGCCAGTCATTAGGCTGCTCTGCAGATAAGGGCGTTAGAGAAAGTGTGAGCAGGGCATATCCAGCCTTTAAATGTGGTCTGGAGTGACCTAAATAAGCTCTTTCCTCCTTCAGTTACACTCCCCCCGGGGGACACAGTGGCTGGTTAGAGAGCTGGGAAGGGAGATGGAGGAGCTGCTGGTGGTGAAGCCCTTCCTATGGCCAGACCAACTCAGGGGGCCCTAAAAACAGGTCCTGCTCTGGCCCTAAGTGTGGAGTGGTCACAGGCAGCCCCCCAAATCCCAAACAGTGGTGGGTGCCAGCTAAATGAGACCCATCTCTGACCCCACAGCTAACCTGATGCTCCTTTTGCTCATCACACCCCAAAGCCAGGCACGGGGAAGTGGGGAAATACTCCAAGACTGCATTTACTTGCCCCTGCCTGGTGATGCCACCCTGAGAGCCAGAAAAAAAGAGGCTGAAGTGGAGCAATAGTGTGATCTGGGACAGGGGGCTGAAGCTGAGTGATGCTGAAGCACAGGGGTGGCCTAGGGGGTGGTTTGCCCATTCAGCCTGTGAACAAACACAGATTTCAGTTTCCAGGGCTGCCAGTCTGGTACTAAATCCACTAAAACCTCAGTGAGACCCCAGTATGGGGATCCCCACCCTTATGGAAACATGGCACAGCAGCCTCTGATTAAAACAATTATTACACAAACACATTTGGAAGCTTCTCTCCAACTTCTCTCTAACAATATCAAACAATAATAAAAAAAATCCATCCCACCTCTGTTATTCCCACCATCAGCCACCAACAATCAGCATCCCAGCCTGCTCCAGGCCTCACCACTGGCTCCAAACCTCTCTGGAAGGGAGCCAGAAGGTAGATCCCCATCCAAGAAATACCAACAGATGATGTTCATCTGGCAAATTGCAAGGGACGTATCGGGTTGTGCCTGGGGGAGGAGAACAGGCTGGGAGAAAAGGATCTTATTCCAAAGGCACCATAGGAAGTGAAAAGAAAATGGCTTTTAAGAGATATCTTTGCCTCTCCCTCCCAGCTGTAAAGAACAAGCACTGACCTACAAGGCATCTGGGCTGAGCAATTCAAGTTTTCAAGGATTCATTTAGCAACTGAAAATCTCCTAATTGTTCAGAAAACAAACACAGCCAGAATTGCAAGGACATGGTTTTTTTAAATAAGAGTCAGCCTCCTCAGAGGTTCAGCAACATCAGCTTCATGAAAGTTTCAGTCTGTGTCCCTGCAGTGGTGTTTTAGGCCATTGCTGGCCAGCAGGACCAGGAGGGCCACCAAATTAACCCTGTCTCTCCTGCTGGACTGGAAGGATTGACACTCACTGCTGAATATGGAACGGATTGGAACTGAAAAGGTCAAAACAAAAGGTCTGCAAAGCTGCTCTGTCAATCCCCCACTTGAGACAGTCAGTTTAAATTTTCCATCCCCTGTGGTTAAAATCCCGGTGAGAACACTTGGCTCACACGGCCAGGAGGGCTCAGAGTGATGCCTGCTGATCGATACCGTTGCTGTGGGATACAGGCAAAGTCTTCCCTGCTGCCATCCCCTGGGGCTCAGCGAGGACCAGAGAGTGAGCCACATTCCCTGCAGCTTTCCCTGCATTCCAGGGATCCTCTGTTCCCTGTGGGACCAGACTATGCACCCTCGAGCTGCCACAGCTCTGCCAAAACCCAGCACTGCTCCCTCTGGCAGAGGTGACAAAGGTCCCACCGTGTCCTGGGGCTCAGCAAAACACTGATGGTCCTTGGGGGGTTCTTATTCAGATAATCTGCCTTCTCCTCTCAGTGTGCATCTACAACTCTGCCTGAGGATTGCAACCCCACCAGGCCACCACAGTTGTCACAACAGCGGCACATTTTTTCCTTTCCCCAGTCATGCAACGAACAACACCACCCTGTGCATCCCAAAGCTGCCTGGGAGGCAGCTCTGCACCCCTCTGGGATGCCCCTTTTCTCACCATCACTTGGAAATAGAAAAAAAAAGAAGGAATTTCTTTGTTCAGGACTGGGAGGAAAGCTCGAGCGAGCTGATGCTGGGGCTGTGCTCTGAGCATTCCCCAGCACAAACCCACCTAGAGCCCAGGGCAGAAACGTGGGCACAGACAGCTTGGGAGGAGGTCTGGCTGCCAGCTGTGCCAGTGCCACGCTCAGGTGAGCAGGGGATCTCTCAGTGCCAGTGGGGGCCACACAAAGCCTCCCTCAGCCCCGTCACTTTTCCCTCTCGGCCGCATCGCCCAAGATGCTCCAAACTCTCTCCTGAGCTCCAGAGCCTCCTCCAGCCGGGGCACACTGTGCCAGGCAGGCTCTCCTCTGGGATGAGAGGAGCAGCAGGCTGCATCACCCCCTCTTTTCCTCCCCCTGCCAAAAGCGCGGCCCCTCAGCCTCCCGGAGCGCGAGGCTGGACTTCCTGCCAGGCATAACACGAACCAGATGATGGACTCCAAACCCTGTCAGTACGCCCATCCCCAGGAGAGACCAGCAGGGAGGGGAAAGAGGGGAAAACAAGCTGGATGGAGCTTTCATGAACTCTCTGCAGAGCTGATGAGCCGCTGCCACCAGGCCAGAGGTGAAGCGGAACAGCCGGAGCCTGAGCTCATCCCTTCCCGGCCGTGGCTGACCAAGACTTTCCATCACAGGTTGTGGGGTTGATTGTTTGGGAGAAGGAGCCATTGCCCTCCCCGAAACGCTGGCTGCCCTCAGCGGATATCTGCACAGCAAGTAAAGAGGCTTTAGTGGTGATTCCCCCCCTCCACCGTCCCCATTCCAGCGGGAAGCATCCAGAGCAGCACATCTGCAGCTGGCTCTAAATCCCAGCAAAGCCAGACTCGCTGACCCTCGCTGGAATTAACCCCTACACGGCCAGGGCTGCGACTTCTGAACAACAAAACCTTGCTCCCGCTGAGCTTCTCCTGACACACCGTTTGCTCCCAATCAGCGACACTCCCACCACACCGATGACGATCATCCATTGCTAAGATAAAAGGCCCAGCTCTGACTCAGATTATTTCGGGTGCCTCCACATGCAACTGCCATCAACAAAGCACTCGGGCCTCGCTGGGACCAGCCTGACTTTGAACCATCCGAGGTCGATTCCAAACAAGCACAAATATTTTTGCATCCTCCAGGAAAAGTCCTCCCAATGCCCGTAACCTTCCCAGAGGACACTTTTGTGGTTTGGACAAGCCTGAAGCCTTTACAAGCAGCTCAGATCTGAGCAGACTCCTGCCTCCTGCAGCCAAAGTCTCAAATGAAATATTAAAAGCCCGAAGTTTTAACAATTTGCCCCTTTCCCTGGGTGCCTGGAGGGAGAGCATCTGGTTTCTCCCTACAGAGCCTGGCAGCTGTCTGCCAGTCCCCAGGGGCATAGAGACTCACAGCAAAAAAAAGCCAAGCAGGGACACCCATTTATTCAATAAAATGAAACATCTGAAGTACCTAAAGGGGCCTCCAAGAAGGCTAGGGAGACTTTTGCAAGGGCATGGAGTGATAGGATTTAAGGTGAAGGAGGGTAGATTTAGATTAGATATTAGGAAGAAATTCTTCTCTGTGAGGGTGGTGAGGCACCAGCACAGGTTGCCCAGAGAAGCTGCGGCTGCCCCATCCCTGGAAGCGTTCCAGGCCAGGCTGGACGCTGCTTGGAGCACCCTGAGGTAGTGGAAGGCGTCCCTGCCCATGGCAGGCGGTGGGGAAAGATGATTTTTACGGTCCCTTCGAACCCAAACCACTCCGTGATTCTACGTAACACAATTCTGCGAAACACTCCGTGGGCGCCCACAAACTCGGGGCCAGACCTACCCACACCTCCAGCGAGGCGGAGCCCCCCAAAGCAGCGAGGGGCGCTCAGCACCCCAAACCCCGCACCCGCACTCACCTCCAGCGGCGGCAGGTCGGGGTCCAGCTGCGTGAAGCTGTGCAGCACCACGGGGCTGCTCTCGCCGGCCACCTCCAGCCTGACGCCGCCCCAGA
>VXAX01002342.1:41572-67666 GCA_013399835.1 Leptocoma aspasia | reverse complement strand
GCGGGGGTGGCCGGAGCCCCAGATGGGCGGGGGAAACCCCCGGGTGTTACCGTTGGTGGGAGGGAGTAAAGTCACACAGGTGACAACGGCTCTGGGAGAGGATCTTTGTGTCGCCAGGTGCTCGTGAAGCACCTGGGGTTCACACACCGGCAGCCAAGGAAAAGGTGTTAACTGCGAGCGCGTGAATATCGTCAGCACGTGTTTTCAGCTGAGGATTAGCTCGGGCCATGAGCTCAGCCCCCAGCAGCAGCGATCAGGGCACTGCCCAGCCCCTCGCTGGCCACAGCTGGGCTTTATGTTGTGACATGGTCACAGCCCTGCGGGGCCAGCAGGCACTGTCCCCTGCCAGATGAAGTGATGTGACCCACGCTGAGTCAGTGCCAGGCCCACCATGCACAGGCAAAGGGGGGATTAGGGACCAGGGCACCTGCTCTGGGCCCAGCAGGGACTCCGGGAAAGCAAAACGAGCCTGGGGGACAGCAGGGCTGCAGATCCCACTTTAGAGAACCCCTGCGACATAGTTTTGTTTTCAGAGGCAGAGAGAAACGGGCAAAACTGTTTGTGATTCATCAGCCCCCTGTGCTGAGCACAGCGTGCTCCAGCCCTCCCCTGCTCTTCCCCTTCCCTCCTCACACACTGCTGAGAAACTGCATCACAGGGCCGGGGCAGTTGCTGCTGACACCACCAAAACCTGGACTTTCATGCCTCAGCTCCCTCTACAGCTGAAATAACATCGGCCTCCCAGGGCCCTCCAGCCCTGCAGCTTTATTTCCAGTGAGGACACAGAGCCAAGGCTCACATGTCCAGCTCTGCCCAGGGCACCAGCAGCTCCTGCCCGGGCAGGAAGGGATTAACAAAGCTGCCAGGCTGTGATAGGCTTCAAACTGGAAAGTTTACCAGGCAGAAGGATGAGCCAGGACAACGTGGGCTACTGTTCTGCTTTATCTGGAGCCAAAGAGGTCAGAGGGGACTTCCTGGACACCCTGGGAAAGGGGACCCAGCCCAGCAGCAGGGGCCTGCACTGCCCGTGGCAGCCCCTTTTTGGGGGGAAATACACATTTTAGGCCTGCACAGAGGTCCAGCCCTGATCCCTGGCCAGGTCACTCTGAAGTGCCAGGTGGGTCACTGGAGCTCTCTCCAGCACAGAAGGATGTGATGCTGCTCCCTGCAGAGGTGTCCCCAGCCCCACTGACACATCATGCAGGAACCACGTGGCACTGCAAGATGTGCTGTGAAACTCAGCTGTGCATCACTTTGCTCAGGACATGCTAAAATCAGAGGCAGGGATATGCTAAAATCAGAGGCAGGGACCTGTTTTCCAGCAGAAATCAGTGCTGCCTCTCTGGGCTGTGAAATATTTGGGAGGGAGACTCTGCTTTGCTTCATGTTTGAGTCTTAGGGCAGAGTAATCACAGCCCACCACTGCACACAACAAACAACACCACCACTCATTTTCAGCTGGCAAAGCCCTCCCAGAGCCTCCAGCTTCGTCTGACCTCTGCAGGAAGATGCAGCTCTGTTTGATGGTCTCCCTCGGTTGACCACTAAAGATGGTTTCAGGGGAAAAACACTTCTGATAATGGATAATAAATAATATAAGGCAGGAAGGCAACTGCAGGGGTTTAAAAATAGCCAGACAGTTTCCTTTCTTCTCTCTTGGGAACCCTCTGGGTCTGAAAAGCAAAACACTCAAAGCAGGGTCAGGAGCCCAAGTTCAGGATGTTTGCTCTGAGTAGCTAACCCCAAACACTCAGCCGTCAGGGGCAAGGCTCTTGAAAACCATGAGATTCAAAACAAATAACTTTTCAGGGCTTCTTATTTGCCTCTGAGCACACAGGTGAAAGGGAACAGGCAGGATCACACCCTCAGGTTTCCCTCCAGCACCCTTGAAGGTCTAGAAATTGTTGCAAAATGTGATTAATCGACACGCAGGTGACTTCAGGGATTTAAGAAAACGATCAGTGCTTGAGTGACTCATTAAAAAAAATATACTGTCAATTTACACTTGGCAAACTCAGCAAGAAATTTTCACAACACACTGAGCAGCACTGATGTCATCTGTAAATGTCCCACCAACTCTGGCAGGCCGGGGAATGGGTGCTGTGGGAAATCCATCAGTTTTTGTCTTTCCACCACTCTGAAATCAGCTCTTGGCTGGATAAATACAAACCCTCACGGCCAACACTGGAGCAGCTCTGCTCTTCTGCCGCAGTCTCCAGCCTTTCCTGCGTGGTCAATAATGTGGAGAGGGTAACACAGAGAAGCTTTTGGAAACTTTAAGCCATTTTTCTGGTTTGGGAATCAATTTGAGTCAATCTATTACAGTCAGGACCTGCAGGACCTGCAGATTCAGACCTCAGTTAATAACTGGGCTCAGCCCGGACCCTGAGTTGTCTCTCCCCAGCACGTGGTGTCTGAGCATTCCCTCAGCTACATCCTCCAGCCCTCCTCTGCTTTCATCTCCCTGCTCTGCTGCTGAGTGGGGCTTTCCAGCATATTTCCTACAGGGCAAAACCCACAGTGACCCAGTTCCTGTGCTCAGTGTTGCTGTGGGGTTTTTTTTTCCCATCAAGCAGGGCTGCCCACCCCAAAGCATGGCTCACAAACTCTTCCACAGGAGTTGCTCCTGCCTGGCATCAGCTGCCTGCAAACACCCCAGTGCTCCTGCCACCACCCCCAGGGCACTGCCACCCCCCCCAGGGCACTGCCACCACCCCCAGGGCACTGCCACCACCCTGACAAACCTGTATTCTCTTTGAGCCTCAGTGAAACCACAGCAGGACCGATGCCAAGAGCTGCAAAGAGCTGATCTCAGCCCTGAGCAGAAAAGGCAGGAATCACCCTCACCACCTCTAACTGAGCCCCTCTGGAGCATCACACACCTCCAGCTTCCACTGTTGGACCAGTGAGGGACCCAGGACCCAATCCAGCAGCCTCTGAGGGGAACTGGGCTGCTTTATGTGGGAGTTGCAACATTATCCAGCCTCTGTCCCAGCTCTGGCACCAGCTCACAAGGCGAGTCTGTGTCAGGCTCTGACATGGAGCCCTTAGCACTTCCTTCTATTGTGCAGCTGGGGAAGCCCTTTTTTCTTGCTGTTTTTAAGGCATTTTGGAGGAAAAGTGCTACCCAGTTACAAGAATTACTAAGTGGAGGTTAGGCTTTATGTGCTAGATCAAAACTTTTTGGGTCTTCCAATTTAAATTGGAAAAGACTTGTTTTCACTGCCCAGGCTTAGCTGGAAGGTTATTTTATAAGAAATAATAATAACAATAATAATAATCCAACAGTAAACAACCAGTACTATCTCTTCCACTTCAGGATGAGGGGGAAAACTTATGCAAGAAGGGAAAATTATATCACTGCTCCATTCATACAATCTGTACAGAGATGTGAGATTGGGTCCCCCCCAGATTTGGGGACCGACAGATCTCAGATCCTCACAGACCCAATTCTCACTCGCAGGGTGATCAATGTCCTGATTTAACCAGATTTTAGATGGGAGCCACCCACCACTTGCCACAGCTTACAGCAGGCATGGATTTTAGGAAATTCTGCTGAGTGTTTCAGATCCAGGGCAACCAAGATCACTCTGCCTCTAGATTCTGGGTGTTTTTGGGGCTGTTTTTGACAGATCAGGCACTGTGAACTCTTTGTGCTGGCAGGGAGGAAGGCTGGCTCGGGCTGTCCTCCCCTTTTGTGCCCTTTCTGCCAGGGACAGCCATTCCCCAGCTGCAGCACCCCTTGCTCCCCTCGGCCCCCCACGGGCAGCCACCGACCGGGAGCTGGGTTAATTCGGGAGCACAGCTCCCCTCCACACCAAGCATTAACACAGCCAGGCAAGCCCCTAATTACTGTCAGCTCCTAGCAGAGGAAGCACAGCAAATCCCTGGGCAATCAGGATCTAAAAGTCTCCATCCAGCTATTCTGTGTTTCATTTCCTGCAGCCCCTGTGCACAGCTGGGCTACGGCATCTCCTGCCGAAGGCTGCTGGCTCCTGAACCTCAGCAATTATTCCACAAGCCTTGGAGACTCAGGAGCCTGCAGGAATATTTCTCCTCCATCCTACTCCTTACACCACCCCCTTGGCCGTAGCAGAATCACAGATTTTTTTGGGGGGGGTTGGGTTTTTTAGATTTCAACAGGTTTGGGTTGAAAGGGACCTTAAAGGGGACCTCATTCAACCCCTGCCATGGGAAGGGACACCTTCCACTACCCCAGGTTGCTCCAAGCCCTGTTCAGCCTGGCCTTCCAGGGATGGGGCAGCCACAGCTTCCCTGGAAAACCTGTGCCAGGGCCTCACCAGCCTCACAGGGAACATTTGTTCCACATATCTAATCTAAATCCACTCTCATTCATTTTAAAGCCATTGTCCTGTCACTCCAGACCCATGTCCAAAGTCCCTCTCCAGGTCTCTTGAAGTCACTTTATGCCCTGGGATGCTAAGATTGCCCCAGAACCTTCTCTTCTCCAGGCAATTTATCAAGTATTTGAGGAGCTTCCATTAAGGCAGCAAGCAACAATACAAACATCTGGTTTCCAAACTTTCTGATCTCTAAAAGCTCATCAGAACAAGGTCAGCAGGTGAGGTGGGGGAAGATCAAGCCACTTTCTCAGAAACAAGTGACCACAGCACACTTCAAGCAGGCACCTGGATTCCTTTGCAGCAAAGAAGAAAATAGTCAGAAAAACAAGAGGCAAGATGCAGCTATTAATACCAAAATGTGCCCAAAAAGCTGAAGACAGCAGGGCCCAAGCTATGAAAAGCACCAAGAGGCCTCAGAACGTTTTGCAGGGCACTGCTGGCAGGGGATGCAGGGACCAAAGCTCATCCAGGGCTCGCTGTTTTGGGAGGATCACAAGACACCCAGCGAGGTGTTCTAGGGACCATCCCCACACCGGGAGGAAGCTGCAGCTGCAGCTCCTGGTGGCAGCGTTTTCCCTTTTCCCACGTGGCTCTCCAGGCCGGCAGGGCACTCCCTGGAGTGCAGAGTTCAGCAGGATCCAAGCTGCTGCAGCCTGACACGCTGCAGACACACCAGAGCTCCTGTGCTAAGGACCATTATTTCTTGAGCTGTTTGTCTTTAAAGGCAGCTTTTATCTCCCTATCACCTTTCTGCCAGAATGTTTCAGTCAGCTCTTTTAACAAATACCACCTAAGGTGCCTGCAACCAAAAGAAAAACAGGAAAAACATTTCTCCCTGTTGCTTAGCAATCAGTGTGTGGCGAGTTCAAGCCTCCCAGGTGCTCCGTTATTGTAATTTCCATCCTTGCTTGCTTGGCTTCTCTGCAGAACAGCCAGGGAAAGGAAAACCACTGGTGGAAAAGAGGGGAAAGGTTATGGAGCCACAAAAATTTGCAGGGAAAGGTGGGAATAGGTGTAGCCCCTGAAGATAAGGGAAACTCATTTCTCAAATCAAGCCGTTCCTTCTCATCTGCCAGAAAAATCAAACAACATAGTGAGATTTCGTTTTATATTGAAAACACACACCCACCACCTGGGTGGATACAGAGCAGAGCAAAGCTCTGGCTCTGCTCACCTTTGAAAAACACATCCAAGGGCAGGCAGTACAATTTTCCACCCACAACGACCAGCCAGGATGACACGTTCAGCTGAGTCGTGTAAAAGGAGAATCCCAGAAACGAGAGGCTCTGGAAACTGATCCATGGAGAAATCCCAGTGGATAACAGAGAAACTTTGCTTGGCAGAGCAGCTCTTCCTCCTCCTCAGCTCCTATCCCAGCCCAGGCTCCAGCCCTGCTCCCACCTGTGCCCTCCCTGGGCTGTGCTGCTGCAGGGACAGGCACACCCAGGTCACCTGTGCCCTCACAGACAGGGAATTGGGACTGGCCTGTGCATCCCACACTCCAGCCAGGAGAGCAGGAGGGCAGCTTTATTCCAGCAGCTTTATTCTGGCTCTCCTAGGCTAGGGAAGGCCAGGAGAGGCTTGCCCTGCCCTCTGCCCAGGTGACAGCACATGCAGGGCATCACCTGGTGACGTGCTCTGACCCCACACTGCTCGTTCTCCCTGGGGACAGCCATGCAGGCTGGCGTCTGTGTCACCACCCCAGCATGCTCAGACTCAGCTCCCTGAACCTGAACAGCACCATTCATTGCCCTGCTGCTGGAAGGACGTGCCTGGACACACGCAGGGGAGGGAATGATGCCATGGAGTTGCTGGGAAGTCCAAGAGAAAAGTGATGCCATAGCACAGGCACAGGGAAGAAGCACATGGAGTTTATACCTTGCACAAGATTAAATTATATCCAAAGGCCAGCTTAAAAATGGAGCCAAACAGGTTGCATGGTGCTGAGTTGATCTGAAGAGATACAGGTAGGGAAATAAAAGAGATTTGCACAAAGTTATCCCAGTGTAGGAATAAGGTGGAACAGATTTAAATGCCAGATCATGGGAATAAACCAAGCAACAGCAAAGTATTACACACACACAACATTAATAACAATAATAAATAACTGAGATCCCTGAAAATAAGAAACCCAGTTAAACAGGAACAGAGCCCCTTAAGAGGGGATATGAAAAGGATGTTCCAACAATGGTTCTGTATCTCCTTTGACCGCACAAACGTCAGGGAAAGCATAAATCAAAACCCAGACACGTCGGGAAGCTGCAGGAAAGCTGACTTGACCTGAAGTGAGGAGTGAAACCTTGGAGCCAGGCTCCAGCAGAGTGAAGAGCTGATGTGATTGAAAGTGAGCAGCCAAGAGAGGAGCCAGAGGGCCCGGAACAGCCGCAGGGATGGGGGAGAGGAGCTGCAGGAGGAGCAGCAGAGACGTCCGGCAGCTGGACCAGCAGCCAGCCCCTGCCAAGTCCTCTGGGCCAAATTCACCACGGGCTGGGCAGGGATGCAGTGAGTGGACATGAAAACATTCTGCTGTGACAGCCTGAGCACACACTTACTGGTGTTGGCCACGTGAGAGTCAGGAAAAGGGGCTGGCAAGAGCTGGAAAGGGAAAGTTTCACTGCCCAGCCCTGAGCCGGCTATTGCAGAGATGAAACAAACAGTGACATGGCTGAAAAGTCAATTAAGAATTGGAAAAGTCTTTCAGTATTCCCAGGTATTGTTAGGAGCTCAGACAAAGGATGTTTAAAAAAAATTATTTTCCCTTTGGTAATTACCACTTTGAAATGTTTCCGCTCCGCATTGTTCCAGAGGGGGAAGTTATTCCAGGGCCTCTCTCCATGGCCAGCAGAATTTTTTTGTTGTGGGGGTTTTGGCATGGAGGAGCGGTGTTGTCCCAAACAATACTGTGTGCCAGTGGCTGAGGGCTAGGTTTGTCCCTCAGTTACAGTGGCAGAAATATCAACAAACTCATCAAGTGCCACCAAGTCACACCACGGCTGAATCCGGCCACAGTGCTGCTGACCCTCCTAACTTTTTACTTTCGAGTCCATGATTTATGTTGTTTTTCCTTCAAGCCTTGGCTCTGGGAATCACATTGAGTGCCAAAAGAATTTCAGGTTTTATTAAAATAAAAGGTTATCCCATGAGCACTGAAATGACTTGTGTTGCTTCCTATGGTTCTGTGTCTCGAGACTGTTTTTGGTGCCTAAAAATGTACGAACTGAGAATGAAAATGTTTTTGTGGTTAAGTGTTTGTAAGAAGCATCTCCCACGTGGATTTGCTGGTGTCTAATACTACATGAACTCATGCTACAGATGTTTTGGGGCATTTACAAGATTCTTTTCCTCCTCTCAACCATCTCATTTCATCATCTATCTCTGCATAGACTTAATTACCTGCGAGCCCTCAGCCAGATCTGCGCAATGCAGGTCAGAGGGTTCAGAAGTCATCTGGGGAGAGAGGGCACAGGCAGAGGGACACTGTGACAGCATCAGCCTGATTTTGGTAGCAAATTAGATTTTAAGCTCTTTCTGGCTCCCCTAACTGCAGGGAAAACAGTGAGGAAACACAACCCAAGCTCTTGCAGGAGGGTCAGGGAGCAGACAGCGAGTGGAACAAGCTGCTCCCTGAGGGTGTCACCCAGACTTTCTGCAGCACTGGGGCCCTGAGGAGCTTCTCCCCTCTCTGCCTCCCGTGGCACAGAGTGCATGGCCTGATCCATCCATTCCTGAGCTGCCAGCACCATTGCAGGGTGTCTTTTTCAACCTCAGCAGTGAAGATTAGACCCGTATCGATGGCTCATCACCCAATGCCACTCGTGCCACGCAGGTACGGAGCAGTGTCAGGGTTTCCATGACACGTGGGCACGTAACACAGACGGTGCCACCCAGCCAGGGCATGCACTGAGTCATCTCTCACAACAGCCAAACCCCTGGGGAGCTTCCCTTTCCCCCTCCTTGCCCCAGCCCCAGCTGGGAGTCACCTTTTACAAAGCTTTACAAAGGGTGGGTGTGCCAGGGCACAGCTGGCACTCGAGGGCCCCTGGGAATGGAAGTGTGTCACAGGTCTCAGATGGGGTCTGGTGCCATTCTGTGGCCAGCTGGACTGTCAGCAGCAGCCAGGTCTTCGATTAGAGATAAATAAATAACTGGGGAGGGCTGGGAGGGCCAGTTTCCCCCAGGGGCTGTGGGTGCAGAGGCGTCGAGAAGAGGTGGAGCTGTACCCACTTAACTTGTTCGTCTCCTCCCTTGTGCTTCCCACATCCCTCTCCACCAAACAGAAAGGGAAATCCGGGATTTTCAGCTGCTTTTGATTCCCTCTTGCTCTGCACACAGCTGGGTGGGGACAGATTAGTCTCCATTTCCTGCCTCCAGACAGCTCCAGGGCTACCCAGGCAGGATCCTCCTGGTCAGGAGCTCACTGACCCACGACCACGACACTGCCAGACCCCACAGGGCTGGAACAGCTCCTCCATCCTGCTTCCCCTGCCCTCAGCTCTTCTCCCCAGAGCCCCCAGAAGTGCCTCCCAGCTGCTCTGCTGGGTCAGCCCAGGCTCTGACGCCACAAACCACAGTGCCCCTCCTTCCTCGCTTGGTTGCAGTTTCTAACTCGCACTCACTTTCCAGTATGGGAAGGAGAAGTGCTGGGGAGGGCACTGTGATGAAAGAAAAACTCCTGACTCTCAGAGCAATGCACACGGGAGCCTAAAGGGAGAAGGATGAGCAGAAAGGGGCTGTTAAGGGAGATTTTTGGGTGTTGCTTTCCTGGCAGGCAGGAGAGGAAGCCCCCTTGTCTCAGGTCAGCACTGCATTTCCCTGTCACCAACATCACAGCCAGACACTACCAAGACTGTCACACCCAAACCAGCCTTGTCCTCACAAACAGCCCCTCAATATCTCCAGGTGAAGGGCCTGATGCTCACAGCTGTCCTCTGGGAGCTCACAGCACCTGAATTAAAGGCAGCTCTCAGCAGGATGGGATTGGGTATTTCCCACTCTTGGGCTGTCAAGAGGAAGAAAAACCCAAAGTCCTGCTGCCAAAAGCTGCTGCACACCCAGGGACAACCCCGGCACAAGCCCAGAGAAGCCAGGAGAGGAGTGAGGACACAGGGCTGAGGAGATGCCGACACAGAGATGACACAAGAGAATCAACAAATCAGATTTTGGATGCAAACAGCCTTTGAGGTTCTTAAAGTCAGGCCTTCACCAGCATCTGCATGGAGGTGGTGCCCCAAAGTCCGAGCTCTGGACCACAACACTGGGGTGCACCACGTGCTGCCTTCTCCAGACACCACGAGTGATGTCACACACATGACTCCAGGAGCCAGCAGTTAAAAATACCAAATATCACAAGTTCTGCCCCAACTGAACCAGCAGCCCTGCCTGTCCTGTTACACCACTGTCGTATGATGGGGCAGGCAGGAAGATCTGGGGAGAAGCAGCTCCTGAGGCAGTGGAGCCCATCCTTCCAGCAGTGTTGACACCACAAAGCACTCCAGGTTCATGAAAGAGCCAAGACTGAGCTGCATCTGGCTGTCCCCCCTCCCTGAAGTGTTTGACCATCTCAGGAGCAGTTGCACTGAAACCAAAGATGCTCTCTGCATCTCAACAGCATTGAACAGCCAGCAGTGGCCAAATGGAGCCGATGCAGGACAGGGCTCCTGGCAGGGGTGTTCCTCAGCAGTATTTGAAGCTCCCATGGCTAAATCCAGCCCTACCTGGATACAGCAGTGGTGCCTATCTGTGCTTGGCAATGCTTAACAAAGGCAAGCTGCTCCCTCCTGCACAGGGACACCAGTGAGCAGGAGGGGCAGGGCATCCTCCAGAGCCTGTGTTGGCTTTGGAGCCGAGCCAAGAGCCCCGGGGCTCATCGGTGCTGCCCCAGGAACAGCCGTGCAGGCTGTGACAGGAGGAGGTTTCAGCAATGCCACGGGCCACCAGAGCACAGCTCGTGTGAGCAAGGAGCGGTGCCACCGCCTCTGTGGTGGCAGCCACATCCAAAGCCAGGCAGGGTCCAGCTCAAGGCGTGTCAGGCACACTCAGCATTGTCACTCTCAGCTGTCTCGGCTGCTGCACAGCCCTAGGGCTCCTTGAAACACGGGCAAATTAAATAGGGGGGCAATTAAATAGGGTCATCTCGGATGGAGTCCCTGGGTGGGAGATGCCCGGGGTTACACCAATGCTCTGCTGTTATGTGGAGGGTTGTGACTGGGGCAAACCCTCCATTTCACANTGTTCTTCATATGGCTTGTGTTCTAAGCCCCTCACCAGCCTCCTTGCCCTCCTCTGGACATGCTCAAGGCCTCGACATACTCAACATTCCCCCGTGTTTGCAGCTGGCACACTCCAAATCAATGGCTGTAGTGATGGCAGCCTTGTCCCTGCCCCAGCCCGGCTGCAGGACCTGGAATGGAGGCTGTGCAGAGGAGGGGATGGAGCCACGGGCGGGCAACACTCACACCTCCAACTCACCACCTGCACTTAGGGAGGGCAGGATAGCCAGAGGCAAATAGTCGCCGTGCTCTGGCAAAGACCCAAAGCAGGCAGCTTGCCTCTGACGGCCTGAGCTGTGCCAAACCAGCCAGCAAACCGGATTTGCCTTCTTTGAGCACACGTGGGCAGCGCTCACGGCACGCTCCTGCAGCAGCTGCTTCTGCAGGGCTGCCCTGAGCCCGATGCTCGGTGACAGATGACAGCAAATTGCACTCGGGCCCGTGCTGAATTAAAGTGTCAGGAGGCAGCTGTCAGGTCTGCCGGGAGCCGGGGTGGCCAGCCCCCGGGGGCAGGGATGGAGCCAGCTCCTGCCAGCACCACATGGGCACCGGGCTGTGCAGCTGCCCCGGCAGCGCCCGGAGCCAGAGAAAGGATCTGCCAATCCCACGGGATCGTCGGGATGGAAACTGAGAGCAGAGAGTGAGAGAAGGATGAAAGAGCAGGGAAGAGATCCCATTTCACTGGAGAGAGGGAAAATGCAAGAGGCAGAGCCTGCGCCTCTGGGAGAACCACATCTACAGAGTAAAAGCTGCACGAGGAGCAAATTCTCACGTTGCCCTCAAGCTTCAGACAGGGAAGTTGGTGCTGAAGGATGGGGAGGAAGAGCAAAGAAGCAGAGAAACGCTCTAGGAGGTCACCTTGAACATCATGTTCTCAGCCAGGGACAGCTTGTAATGCCACCAAAATCATAGGGTTGACCTTGATGTGCACCAGCTGAGGATGTGGCACGGGGTGTTTTACCTCGTTTTCTCCCAAGCACAGACTCAGCCAGGCCACTTAGAAAAACTCATTTGAAAAAGATTGACTGAACAATTACTGGAAACATCGGCTCCTTCTGCCTCGCAATACACAGAGAATTAGCACAGCTTTAATTGCACCAGTAACTCTGGTCAGGCAACTCCAGCCCCTGCAGGGAGCACACGGAGCTGTGGCACACGTGGGTGACCACCACAGACCCACTGGTGTGGCCACACATGGGCAAGGCACAGACATTTGCTGAGCACCAGGGATCTCAAAACCTGTGAACACCCTGTCCCAGAGGTGACAGAGTTCAGGCAATAATGACAGGCCCTTGGCCAGCATGAGCCCCGAGACAGGCTGTACCCCAGGGAGCGGCGTCGGATGCTGGCTGAGGCTCCAGAGGTCTGTGCTCTCATTCTACTTCAGCAACTCTTGTCTGCATCAACACCATCCTGCTACCTGCTTATTTGTAGTAACCCTGGTATTATTGGCCTGGCACTCCCAGGGCTGTGTTTCACATGTTTATTCAGTGTGGGAACACAGGCACAGGTGAAGACTCCGGGTGTTTCAGCACCAGTGACCCAAACAGCAGCAGCTGGAGACCCTTTTCCCCCATCCCTTTTAAAGCAGTGTAAGGGCTCAGCCATCACACCAACTCTTCCCTCTCTGAAGCCTCACTCAGGGCTGGGAACAGGGATTGCCACCACCCCAAAAGCTCCTGGGACAGCATCAGCCAGAGGCACAAGTGTTCATGGTCTGGCATGTTCACGTGTGCCTCTGGTGGTGTTCAGGTGGCTCGTGGGGCTTTGATGCTCTCCCCCAGCACTGGGACACCAGCACAGAGACACAGGTCAGCAGAGGGGTTACACACAGCCCCGGGGGCTGCAGGGACACCCCCAGCACTGCATGGATTCCCAGCTGGACGTGCACAAATGGTGTGGGATGGGCCCTCAGCCTTGCCAGGGCAATTCCCAGAAATCCCAAGTCTTTACAGTGTGCTCCTAAATCTCTGGCCTTACAGATGAGAATTAAACCTGGGAATCTTTTTCCATAGTTTCTCATTATCTCCAAAGAAACCAAGCCATGATTTGCCTGAGGGGAAAGGAGAGTTTGGCCAAGAGCAGGGATGGAGGGATTTGTTGTTTTTGACTGTAACCGTGGTCAGGAAATGGTCCTAGAGCTCATTTTCAGCTCCTCCCTCTCGATAACATCTACCATATGCATGCAGTGGAAAAGAAACAGCCTTTCATACAGACACGGCAGACTTTGATTCACCACGGGGCCGTTGGCAGCTCTCACTTCACCTCGGCTTCAACCTGGGATTGACACCAGCAGCATTCCCTGACCCCGTTTGACTCCCAGTTAAAGCCTTTCCAGCCCCGACTGCTTCAACCTGGGATTGACACCAGCATCAGCTCCCTGCCCCTGTTTGACTCCCGGTTAAAGCCTTTCCAGCCCCGATGGGGGAAGTAACACCATTCCCACCCAGTCCCGCAAGGATTAATTGGCTATTTATGCAGCACTCCAAGGTGATGCCGGTGCTGCGGACAGGAACAATGAAGCCGGAAATTAGTAGCTCGTTACTGCTGGTCTGGAAGTTTTATTTCTGTCAGAGGACAACGTTTCACCCAGGATGCCCGGGTTGCAGGCAGCTAAAAACTCTTAAAACTCCGCCGAATGAGGTCTCAAATGCGGCAGGGAATAAGCCTGTGCTACAGCAAACCCTGGAACTAATCATTTGTTCCCATCTCCAGCTCCTCTGAGCCTGGCTCTAAGGTCAAACCAAGCTTTTATCTTCTCCTGTATTTCAGTATGCTGAGGGGGAAAAAAAAATAGAGGAATAAATTAACATGTGAAATGTAATTTAACTAATTAGCTCACTGGAGTGGAAAATATTTGCTAACCACTTTGAAGTCAGACCGACTGCACTTATTAGGACATCACAGAGGAGAAAGGAAGAAGGCAGAGATGTGGAGGCCGCCAGGACAGGCTGTGGAGGATGCCAGTGCCTAAGCGGGACAATGAGATTTTCCCCGATTATTTCTCACCCCGCAGTGCTGGGAGAGCCCCCGGCTGTGCTGCTCTTCCCTGACCCGCCGGACTCTGCAGCAAGGGAGGTTTTCCCAGCGCTCTCCATCGCCACGCAACGCTGTGAGCGCTGCACGGCATCCTCCTGGCGTGCCCTGGGATGCCCAGCCGCGGGTGGCCAGACCCGCCAGGCAGGAGGGATGCACTGGGAGCGGGCAGCAGCATCCCACCGCCGGGGGACATCGCGGGGGACATCGGCCCTCTGCTCCCTCCCAGCCCCGCGGGCTCGCACGGGCACGGAGTGGATGTCGCCAATTAAGCTGACAAACAGCGAGCCAGAAAGGTCCGTGGTGTCAGGGAACTGCCTGAGATGCCACAAAAAGCCGGTATATCACTTGCAACAGCCTGCTCATTGATTTCCCCACCTCCCAGCCATAGAAAACTGATGTTGCTCTTTTATTAGCAAAGCTTTGGAAATCCCTCCCCATCATAGCAAAAGAGGCAGTCCGGGCAATTTTGCAACTGCTGTGGCTGAATTATGAAAGGGTGGATTGACAGCCCCACTGAAAGCCATCAAGGGAGGCAGAAAGGAGAGCCTCTTCTGCCTGATACACAGCACTACACTGAGGGTAACCTGGGGGGGATGTTCACCTTCCAGCTGGCCACCCACAAACGTGGGCATGAGCACCTGCCAGCTGGTGAAATGTCCCCCAAAAGAAACCCAGTCCATTGCTGGGGCAGAGCAGTTTCCCTGAAAAACAGGAATGTGAGATGTTGACCCAACAGAGTTCTGCCCTGGGAGAAGAGACTTGAGCCAGAGGTTCATGTTTTTGTGGGGTGTCCCCAGCCTGGGCTTTGCTTTGCTCCTTTTTGAAGTCAAAGCTTTGCTCCCTGGGAATCCAGCCTGAAAAAGGTCAGTTGTGTGTTCAGTGAATGGATTTGCAGCAGAAGGAAAGCCCATTTTTCAAGCCAGGCCTCCCCACAGGGATGGCCCAGATGTGACAGACACTGATGGACAGGATCCTGCAGAAGAGCCCCAGGTAACGCAGCCCCTAAACTTTTCCCAACCTGCCTGTGTCATCTCCAAGAAGAAAGGCAATTAACGAGCCTGAAATAGAAATTAAAGTCCTGAAATAGAGGGGGAAATGCCAACACTGCTCCCTCCCTGCTGCCCACGCAGAGCGGGGAAGCGACGGCAGGAGATGAGCAGGGAGCTGCGGGTGGGTGTGAGACACCAAACCCTGCCTGCCTGGGGGGATCTTCCAGCTCTGAAAGAGGAGCTCCTCCATCACCCCACAGACAAAAACACCACTCAGGATTTCCCTGCTGGCATTTCCCAGTCTGTGTTCTGCAGCAGATGGAGTTTCCAGCGATGGGACCTGCTGTGGCCCAAATTTCCAGGAATGGGAATTGAGCCTTGGAGTAGGGGTACATGAGCAGGGAGAGGCAGAGCAGCCCCTGATCCACCTCCTGCTCATGGGTGCTGCCAGACAGTGCTCACCCATGGGGGTTTCATCCCTCTCTGCCCAGTACAGGAGAGGGCAGGGGGTGAAAGCACCAGTGAGCACAGAGCTGGGAGATGTGAGCATGGCTGGGACATGTGAAAATGGGGATGCTGGAGACCAAGTGTGCTGGAGACCCCCTGGCAGCTGGAGTTTCCACAGGGAAGCCCTAGCCTCTCTTGTGCTGCACTAATGCCCTGGCCATGACCTGAGATCTGGGGACACCCCGATGTCCCAGTTACCACCTGGAGCCTCACCGTGACACTGCCAGGACTGGCTGTCACCCAGCAGCCTCCAGAGGGCTGGAATTGTTAAAAACCCAACCAACCAAATAAAAAAAAAAACCCAGCACTAACATATTGCACAGCCCCTTTAACAATTATTTCACTTTTCTGCTAAAAACCAGGAGTACAACAAGCAAGCAGAGGTCCCTGAGTGAGCCAGGCCAGGGCATTCCCCGTGCCCGGTGCCAGCCGGTGCCCAGGGCAGGGAGGGAAGCCGGGAAGCCTCCACCTGTGTCGGGCAAACCCCGAGGATCCCCCGTGCTGCACCAGGGGCTGCAGGGAAGCCCAGCACCAGATCGAACTGCTGAGCAGGAATGGAGACCTCCTGCCGTAAGCCTGGAGAAATCTGCAGCTTAGGAATGGAGCTGGAGGAGAATAAAGCACCCAGGCACTGCTTCACCCCCCGCTCCAGCCACCTCCCACCGCCCGGCTGCCCTCCCTCTCTCCTCTCTCTCCTTCCCAGGGATGCTGCAGGAGGCACCTGCCCACCCCGGCACACCCAGCAGCTCCGCAGTGGCCGTCACAGGTATCCTCATTATCCTCATTAGTGCAGCAACACTGTGGATGCTGGCAAAGCCCCCCGGGGTGTTTCTAAAAATAGGAGGGTCCCTGCAAGTCCCCTGTCCCTGCAGGGACACTCCGGATGCTGGGCTGGGGCTCCCCACCCCTGCCGGGATCCGACACACCGCCCTGCAGGAATGTGCTCCCTCCTCCCGGGGAACTGGGCTCGTTTTTGTGCTCTCATTTCACCTCTCTAAACACACAGATAATGCTGAAGAGAAGGTAACGGTGATTGTGGCAGATCAGTTGGTGGCCATGGAGAAAATCCAGATTTAAGGCTCCTGCAGTGACACTACACGCCCTGAGCACATACGGCAAGAGATGGGCTTTCCCTGCTCCAAAAATCAAAGCAAGTTTTGTCCCAAATTTTAACAGCACCTGGATCACACCCAAAACCCTTACACAGGTGGGACTGCTCACCACCCACCAGCCCTAAAAAGCATCACCCCTGATTTTGGGTTCTCCAGTAGCTTTATCCCAGGCTCCTTCATGCACAGTCCGATTCGGGGTGTATTTCTGTGAGGGGCAAGAGGAGCCCTCGGCAGGAATCCCCTGACCCACATTGGGAAAGCTCTGCCTCCATGCTGCAATCGACACCGGTTTTTGCATCGTGAACCAAACCCTGCAGCTGCAGCAGAGCGACAGGGCAGGACCGGAGCCCAGGGGTGGTGACACCAGGCAGGGCAGCCACCAAGGTGTGTGAAGGCAGAGCTGCCTCCCAGGTTTTCACACCCACAGCCACTCCAGGGCAGCAGAGCCAGGGCACGCGCAGCAAACACTCCCTTTTGCATCTAGCCACGACACGACTCTTACTCCACACAAAAAGGCTTCCCCTCCCCTCCCTCCCAAACCCCTCCTTTCGTTTTGGTGTCCTGGATTTGGCAAGCGCCACAGCCTGCCTCAAGGTACGGCACTTCAGAGAGGAAACGGTCACATCTGGAGGCGGTGCCAGCTCTTGGCATCGTCAACTTTGCCAGAAGTTCACCACCCCCCGGATGGTGCCGGGGTGGGGTCACGGCACCTCGCTGCCCCTCGCACACCCGGCGTGTCCCCGAGCCGGCCCCGGGCTGGCAGCTGTCCCTCGCCTTCTACTTACATCGTCATCCTGCACGCTCAGGGGGATATCCAACATGCACATCTGCACAGGCTGCACCAGAGCCTTCTGCACGTTGAACAAAGGTTTTGCCTCCATCTTCCCGGGGATGGAGGGGCTGCTCATCCTCCTCTCTCTCCTCCGCCGCTCCTCTCCCAGGAGCAGGTCCAGCCCAGGCGGCGAAACCGATCGGAGATCTCTCTCCCCGTCCAATTTTGTCAGCACATCTTGCCAACAGCTGCTGCTTGTGCCGCTCCTAGGAGGTTTTATTTCCTCCCTCGCGAATCAAAGAGCCGCGAGGAGCTGCACCGGGAGCTGAGCGTGCGCGGGTGCGAGCAGCGCGCCCGTGTGCGTGCGTGTGTGCCGCCGCTCCCGGGGCTGGGGAAGCAGCCCTGGGCCAGCCTGCCCCGGCTCCCCGCCTGCCCCCAGCTTCTCCTTTCTCTCCGGGTAACCTCGGCGCTGGCTCCGGCTGCTGCTCGGCCCCGCCGGGAGCTCCCCAGCCTCATCGACATGCGTGGCACTCGCCAAGCCCGCGCATTGTCTCGGAGACGCACAACAGGTCCTGCCTGCTGCTGGGTTCTGATTATGATCAAACCGCGTCTGCAGCACTTGCAGCGTTTCCCTCTGGCTGTTGTGACAGGCAAACAGGCAGAGCTGGAAGGATGAGAGGGTGTGAAACAGAGGGAGCGTGGATGGTCGGAGCTGGAGCCTCTCCCTTTCTTCTCCTCTCTTCTCCCATCCCTGTTTTCCATTGTCAGAGGCAGTTTCAGCTCAGCGCCTTCCTGTACTCCAAGGAGCACAGTGGGGCTTAAATAATTCACATCCACAGAGTGCTGGGGAGCCTTATGGCACTGGGAATGCAGCATGGCACTGAGAGACCACCAGTACTGGTGATCACTTCGTTTGTAGGACAGTTGTGCCTGGAAAGTTTTGCCCAGGTGAGCATTCCCAGCTGCCTTTCCCACCAGAGAACCTGTGAATCCAAATTGCTAAAGGAAGCACGGCACAAAATCGGGTGGTTTGCTGTGAAAAGCACCTTCCTATAGAATTTTCACCAACAGTAGCAGTGGGGTGGGGGTCTCAACATGGAGCAGCTCGTGTTATCACCTGCAGACACAGATCACACGGATGTTATTGCTCTCACAAGCAAGAGGGAACCTGGGGCCAAGCCCATGAGCCATCACCTCACTCTCAACAGCTGCAAAGCCCAGGCTTGGTGACAGGGGTGACACCCAGGGTGTCTCTTTCCAGCCAGGGCAGCAGGAGAGAAGCAGTTTGGTGGGTTCATCGATTCACACCCAACCAGGGCAGACACTGGGGCCAGCCACGTACCCAACAGAGGGACCAGGGTGAAAAGCCAATGAAAATCCCCACTGCCCTCAAACGAACAGGAGTTTATGTCCTTACAGCTGCCCTTCCTGCTGGGCCCAGCAGGGATGATGTAAATGGGATGAACAGACCCTACTCCAGGCAGGCGCTTTTGGGTGGCTTTGTGGGTCCCACTTTGAGGAGTCCCTTGCAGAGCTAAGGTCTGGGACTGTGCAGCTTTTTCCCGGCTTTCCCAAACGCAGCCGCTGCCCGAGGCCACAAACTCGGTTCGCAGCACGCCCGGGTGTCGGAGCAGAGCCCAGGAGCCCCGCTGAGCCAGGCATTCCTGCGGCGTTAGGTAAGCCGGGCTTGGCAGAGCCGCGCTCAGAGCCAAGCCAGCGCCGGGCTGACTCATCCGCGCAGGAGCCAGAGCCAAGAGCCGGGGTTAGAGGGGTCTCACACACACAGGGACCCTCCGTGCCACTCGCAGTCGGAGCTGGGCCCCTTCCCAGCAGGCTGGGGCAGAGTGTGGCACTGGAGAGTCTGGCCCATCATTCCTGGGGGAAATGCAAGGAGGAGAAAACCAGCCCTTACATGCTGCAGGAATGGGAGCTAATGGGCAAGCCTGGAACAAGACCAAGCAGGGATAAACCCGCCATAAATTAAGTTTTAACTGGAAATTAGGCAGATTTTTCATCCACCATATGGCTGAGATGAGCAGCAGTGAGGACAAGAAGGCAGCACTGCAGCAGCCCCAGGATGGATTTGCAGAGGAGGAGAGAGGGGAGATCACAGCTGGAGCACGTGGACAAGGCAAAATTTCCAGGGCCATGCCCCAGCTGCTGACTGATAGAATTTTGGCAACTCTTGTCATGGCCCCAGCCCTGGAAACTCCCTGGCACAGGCAGTCTCTGTCCTGCTCCTTCATGATTCCTTGGTGACTCAATGCAAAGTGCATTCCCATGGAGGACTGCCCCACATTTCACCAGCACCAAACCCTGCCCTCAGCACAGGCAGTGCCCACAGCTCTGGTTCCAGGAAAGGTGATTCAAACCTGTGCTTCAGCTCCAGCTCAGGTTACTCACCTGCCTGCAACAATTGGTCAGCAGAGCTTGGCTTTCCAACAACAACTTTCCAGTACCAAGCAGGGCTTGGTCAGCTGAGATTGCAGCTTCCAAACATCCTGAGAAGGACACAGATTTCACACTCAAGTGCCAGAGTCTCCAAGGGCTACCATTCCCAGGAACTCATCATCCTGTTCAGCAGCTGATCTGTGCCATGGGAACAGGGATCTCTGCAGAGGTGGTGTGGAGGTGTAGGAGCCCCATCACCTGCTGCTTCCCTGGTTTCTAGGGCTTCCCTGGACTTCAGGGGCTAGGGACAGACTCAGAGGTTGTCACACACCTCTGCCAGGGCTCAGTGTGCTCTGCTGATGCACAGAGCCCAGTGACCTCCCACCTGGCAGCCGAAAGGGACACAAAGATGCCGAAAGGGACAATCTTTCTGGAAAAGTCACAAACCACACAGGCAGGCTGTGAAGGACAGCAAAACTCCAAGTGCAGAGTCCCAGGAGGGACACCAGGCGAAGCAGCAGCAGCAGAGGTTGGACAAAAGAAGAGATGCTCCAGAGATCCACCTCAAAGCAACAGGAACGGGACACGGTGGATGGATGGGACATGGGAGCTGCTGTGCATGGAATGCTTCAGTCAAAGGCAACCAGCTAAACGTTGTGGGCATTCACACAGCCCCAGAGATGGTGTGGAGCCTTCCCCTCCTCTGCTGGGGCCAGCTCATGCATGTCCACCCCCCAGTGTCCCCAGCCACTGCCTCAGTCACTGGGGAACAGAGCTGTCCCTCAGCAGACACGGGCAGAGGGGCTTTGAACCCTTCCCACTGGGGGATTTGCAGCAGAAACACAAAGCAAAGAATCCCCCACTGTCAAAGCAGCCCAGACAGGATGATCCTACGCAGATGTTTAAACGACAGCTTCACCCTCCTGCTCCTCCAGTCTGGCTGACGTGAGTGGAAACCGTGCTACGATCCCAGACCTGCCTGCAACAGCAGCTGAGCACCAAAATCATCCCTGGCCATGGAAAACAGGGGAGACTGGCACAGGACTGAGGTGCTGCTGGAGCCCCACAGCAGCGTGGGCCAGCCCTGCCAGGGTGAAGGAGAAATCTCCTCCTGGTGCTGCCTCTGGAGGACAGGGAAGCCCCAGCACAGCCGCTGATGTTTCCCCGTTTCATTTTGCTCTGGAGCTTTATTGTCACAGCTCCAGCTGAGCAGATAAAGCCCATCATGAGACCTCAGTGCTTAGCAACCATTACTGGGAAAATACTGTTTTCCAGTAAGAGTCTTGGCAGGAACAGAGCAACTGCAGGGCAAATTCATTGCAATTCCTATGCTGGGTGCATCCTGCTCCCAACTGCTCCACTGCTGCCCCAGGGAGAGACTGGCTCCTGCTCTGGGAAGTGCATCCATTCCTTAAGGTCCAAACAGCCTCTGTCACCTTGCAAAAACATCATTTTGAGCACAACTGAACCTCTGTACAGGTGAATGCAGCTTTCAGGGACAAACTCACGTACAGGAGGATCTTAGCACCCAATGGTGTGAACATTTGGGACGCTCCAAAAACCAGTGACCAGCCTGTCCCTTGATGTTGGGCATTCCTGACCCCCAGCGACTCACAAAGGCCCACCTAAGGAAGACTGACTCCAATGCTTGATGTCAAGCATCAAAGGCCTCCACAAAATGAAAGAAATTCCCCCAGAATAACAATGGTGAGTTTGTTTTTCAAAGGAAATTGCAATTCCATGCCCAAACATCACAGCATCCTGCATCAGAGTGAGGTACTTGAGAGAAATGACACAAAACCTGTGGGTTTATTTTCACTGTGTGAGGCTGATAGAAAGGCAAAGGGGAAAGGAAACGGCATGACAAATAAATGGCAAATGGAAAATCCCAACAGCTCTTCCCCTTTGACACTTCTCAGTAATAGAAAGAGGAAACCTGGTTTCAAAACCACAGAAATCCCAACCAAACAGCATTTCCCTGGAGAAATGTGGTGTTTACAGAAAGCCTGTGGGTAGATTTAGAGAGGCAGACATGGAGATGGAGCCTGGTGGGACTTTCAGGAGATCATGTGCAGGTAGGATACCTATTTCCCAGTGAAAATCAAAATCACCTTGACATCTGAGAGGGAATTTCAAATGGGATATACAGAAGCACCCACAACCTGTCTTGTCCCAGACTAGTTGTGGGAATAAATCCCATTGATTTGAACCTGCACCCTTGTTTTCAGGCATTTCTTTGGAGAAGCCACTGTCATTTCCTCAAAGTCACTCCTGAGAGCAGGCACAGCCTGTGCTGCACCCCACGCCTCTGGAAAGCCCGTCTGGCATTCAGCATCCTGAATAAATTCCCATGCTCCCCAGAATAGATACATATGCAAAATTAATTCACAATCAAGCCCGTGTGAAGCCTGAGACGGCCTTTTAATAGGTGCAGAGCAGCAATTACCAGTGTGGAGTGAAAGCCAACAAGCATTAAAGGACGGGTGGGGGAAAACCAATTAGTTTCCTTGGGATTCCTCCACACATTTGCCACTTGAGGCATTTCCATTTCCACACTCCCCTGAGGGCTGAGAGCGCACCCCGGGAGCCAGAGTGTCCCCGTGGGGAGGGGGACACATCCCCAGGGCCGCCCCTGCCGCGGTCCCCGGGATGCAGCCGTGCCTGGACCGGTCTCCATGGAGACTGTCACCGCAGCAACGGGGACCTGCCGCGCTCCCGGGGCTGGAGAGGATGCACAGGGGACCGGGACCACCGCTCCCAGCTAGGAAAGGGAATATCGGGTACCCACACGCCTCCTTTCTGTTTCCCACACCGGCAGGGGAAAAGGGATCTGCTGTCTGCGGTGCTGCAGCCTCGGCCCCTGCCTGAGATGGGTGCCAGGGGAGCTGGGAATGCCGAGCTGGCACGGGTGGCATTGCCACCGGGAGGGAGCTGGGAATGCCGAGCTGTCCCGGTGGGTACGGCACCGGGAATGAGCTGGGAATGCCGAGCTGGTACGGGTGGCATCGCCACCGGGAGGGAGCTGGGAATGCCGAGCTGTCCCGGTGGGTACGGCACCGGGAATGAGCTGGTGGCATCGCCACCGGGAGGGAGCCGTGCTCGGGGCTGTCATGGTAACAGTTCATGGAGTTTCCAGAGCCCCCCTTCCTGCGGAGGTGGGGACAGAGCTGGGGATGGGAACACCCCTGCAGCAGCCCCCGGGTGGGCAGAGCTGCTCCAGGAGGGGATTCCTGCCCTTCCACCACGACACAGCCCTCCCAGGAGCGCTCTCACACGGGCTGGGGAAGGACCCCGTGTCCCCAGGGACTCCCTCCTGCCCCCCGTTCTGCCCCACTGCGGGAGGGAAGGAGGAGGACAGGACCACACAGCTCCTTGCAGTCCATGGCTGCTCCCACCACCCTTTTGGTTCACCCCAAAATGGTTTCCCACCAGATTAAGCCCTTTCAATGACACCTCCGTGGTGTCCCCACCCCACCTGGACCACACGGGGGAGACCCGGGCGGGGCTCTCCTGCTGGGAAATCCCTGGCACAGGGCCCACAGCTGTTTGGTGCCTGGATTCCTGGGCTGTCTGTACTCCTGCAGGGTTGCCCGACTCCCAGGCTGGGCACACACGTCAGGCTTTGGACCTGGCACTGCAGGATGATGCCACAAACTGCCACGTGCCCATCGCTGTCCCCTGCAGCACCAAACCTAAGGAAAAGCCTCATAACTCCCCCAAACAGCTGCCTGGCAGGGGAGCCTGCAGCACAGGCAGACTGGGGACAAGAATAAGCTCCCAAATGTCAGCACATCCTGTCCTCTCTAGGGCCAGCTCTGGCCACTGACCTTGCAGGGACCAGGTGGGCACAGCACAAGTCACAGCAAGGCTCAGCTGTGCCCATGCCAGCCCAGCAGCAGGACCAGGTGCTTCCCACTGCAAATACCTTTGCTGAAGAAGAGAAAGATGCCAGGGGCAAGAGAGAGCTGAGGGTATTAGCAAGCCAGGACAATCCCCACTGTTACCCATGTGATTTTTCCTCAGGGATTTATTCCACCTGCCAGCAGCCCAGAGCAGCAGCTGCCTGTGGCAGGAGCAGGCTGGCAGCAAGGCCAGGGCACCTCTCTGGGCACTTGTCTGCAGGCAATCAGAGCTGGTGCCCAGCTCAGCACAGTCTGGAGCATTCACCAGAGATGGGGCATCCACTAATTCACCCACTTGGCCACAGCTCTGGGCAGGGCTGTTCCCTTCAGCACGTTTTCCAGGGATTAGCTGGAGCTTAAACAAACCCAAAGGAGGAGGTTCCAGTCTCTCCAGCCCTGGAGCTTGCTCTCATTGTGCTGCTGAGCACAGCCCCAGGCGTGCTTTAACCCACATTTCCCATGGCCAAGAGGTTATCTGCAGATCCACACCGCTGCTCCCTGGCAGACAGCAAACCCCGGGCTCCAGAGATAAGAGGCACAGCTCTGGCAGCCTGCAGGTTTCCAACCCTGAGCCAAAGGCTCTCCCAGTCCTCCCTCTTCACGCCTGTTTTGCAGCCTCCAGGGCTTAAAGAAGTCTCCACCACGTGCAGTCCCCTCTCCAACAGCCAAGGCAATGGGAAACACTTTTTGCACGGCCCAATTCCTGAAGCAGGTTGATTTTTCTGGAAGTTTCCCTCAGGGCTCTGGTTCAGCTGCTCCCCACCCTCCCACTCTGACAGGGAAAGGTTCCAGTGGCTTTCTTGGCTGCAAGGGGAGCCTTGTGCAGAGCTCTGCCAGGGGGCCTGGCCGTGGCTCTGACAGGGACAGCTATTCCAGCCTGGAATCCCCTGCAGGAGGGCAGGGACAGGGCAGGGTGGGACTGAGCAGACCCCAAGGCTGGCAGCTCTGGTGGAGACAGTCCAAAGAGCAGAGAGGCCCTTCCTGGGCTTTCCCAGGCCTGGCCCCTGTGCACTGAAACGTGCAGCCCAGCAGGGAGGGGCTGGGAGCCTGCTGCAGGTTGGGGACAGCAGTGGTGAGATCCCTTTGCATCACACAAACTCATGAGCCCATGCTGCCACCCTGCAGAGCAGCACCTGCTCCCAGCTTTCAGGTCAAGCCATCATTTTTGACTGAAGAAAAGGGAAAGTTCCTGGGCTCCAGGAATTCCTGTGCACCAGCCCAGCAGCAGATACAGGAGCTGGGGAACATCCAGCACTTTGGGACAGCCAGCCAGCACCACGGGGCTGCTTCAGGACCCTGCCTGCCTGTGGGAAGCCAGGCACTGCTCCAGCCAGGATCCTTGCAGCTGGTGGGACACACAGCCAGCACGAGTGGATTGAGAGCAGAGAATCCCAGACTATCCCAAACTGGATGGGACCCACAAGGATCATCAAATCAAACTCCTGGCCCTGCACAGACACCCCAACAATCCCACCCTGTGCATCTCTGAGAGCACTGTCCAAACACTCCTGGAGCTCTGGCAGCCTCGGGGCCGTGCCCATTCCCTGGGGAGCCTGGGCAGTGCCCAGCACCCTCTGGGGGAAGAACCTTTCCCTGATGTCCAACCCAACCCTCCCTGACACAGCTCCAGCCCTTCCCTTGGGTGCTGTCACTGCCCACCAGAGAGATCAGAGCTGCCCCTGCACCGTCCCTCATGAGCAAAGTGCAGACCTCAGTGTCCCCTTTTCTCCAGCCAAAAAGCAAGTGACCTCAGCCACTCCTCAGATGGCCCCACTAGACCCTTTACCATTTTCTTTGGACGCTTCCCAAGAGCTTTACATCCTTTTTTTCCTTATTTCCAGGAGGCCCCAGCAGCGTGGGGAGCACCACAGAGGGGACAGCACATCCCCCCTCAGCAGCCCTGGCCACACACCCGTGCTGGGCTGGGCTGTAAATCGGATGAGGCTCATTCCCAGGGGCCCACCATTGATTTCCGTTGCCTGACGACAGGAAAGCTTTATAATCCTATTAACTAAACACCCTTTTCAAGCAGCACTGGGAAGAGTGCAAAAGGGACTTGTATAAGCAGTCACAGCCACCCCATGCAGCACCCAGCCCCAGTAAATGCTGGGCAAATGCCCCAAAAGCTGGGCTGTGACACCCACAGTGGCCAGGGAGGGGTCAGTGGTGGCCAGCACAGGGAAAACTTGGATCCCACCACAAAACACAGGCTCTGGCTGCACGTCACTGAGCCAGGAGACTTTGCATGGTGCCCACACAGGCAAATTCACAGGAGCTGGCCCCTGAAATACAGACAAATATCACTGCACCTGGTCCTCCTTATGGGTGTTTGACAGCAAAGGATACACAGCTCAGGCCAAAATATATAAACATGCCGTGGGAGAATGGGAATTTCCTTGCTGCTTTCTAAGGAGAAAGGATACATTTCATCGCGTTTGTAAAACGTTTCACGAGTGCAGCCCTCCCCCCAGTTAGCATCGACAGCCAGAGTGGGGGGAAAAAAACCATAAATCGAGCATGCAGGGGATGTAAAATCCCAATTTCCGAGGCAGTCCCAGGTACCCAGGGCCATGCTGCATTTCCATGCGAGCGGGAGAAGCCCCCAGGCTCCGCTGAGCTCCAGGGAAACGCTTCTGAGCCGCACCGGGGACAGGGATTGGAGCGTCCTGCGGCCACACCTCCCTCCAAGTGCCACACCAGGGGCTGTGCCACCACACAGAGCAGGGGTGGAGGGATGGAGGGATGGATG
>VXAX01002342.1:22219-34386 GCA_013399835.1 Leptocoma aspasia | reverse complement strand
ACAAACAGGAGAAGAGCTTGGGGCCGTGGTTGAGAGAGACCCCGGGGACGCCCGGGCTGTACCCCTCAGGAGGAGAGGCCGGGGCAGGTGACACGGGACCCCCGGCTCCCACCTCCGCTGAGCCCGGCACCAAACGGGGCACGGGGGGACCCCGGGCAGCGCTGCTGGAGCTGCGGGCGCTCGGGCTGGGAGCGGCAGCGGGAGCTGGGGAGCCGGCGGGGTTGCCCTGGAAACAGAGCGGCTCCGGTCCCCATCGTTTGTCATCGTGAGGCCGACGACATGAGCCATGACAGCGACGGCAGGAGAAGAAGGAGCCGGGAGAAGGCTGCGTCAGTCCATGGCCGAGCGCTCCCAGGCGCTGCGGTGCTGGTCCTGGGCACCAACACCCCGCGCCGGCCCCAGCAGGCACCCCCCTTTCTGCGGGGTCACAGCGGGAATGAGCGACAAGGCACAGCCCATCGCACCTGCCCGTCCCGCTCCTCCGTGGCTCCGGGCCAGCTGAAGCAGCAGCTCCGGCTGGGGAGCAGAGCCAGGAAAGGAAAAGGTGCTGCCAGGGCTCTGGCTCTGGTACTAGATGCTGCTACAGAGCAACATCGTTCTAATTATAGTAACGGTGTCAGTGCTCAACAGTGAGAAAAACACGCACTTCAAAAGGTCTAGAACTATGTAATTTGCTGCTGGCAAAACTCACTAAAAACCACACCAGAATTAAGCACTTTTAAAATGTAATTTGTACTCATCTGGCTTCCTTTAAATTGGCTACAGGTTCAGCAGGGAAGCAGGGGGATGATGTGGGCAAGCAGAATCTTACAAGCAGTAGAGATTTGTGGTTAAAACTGCCTTTCTACTCCTAAGGCTTTACACTAGTTTTACACGAAACAGCGACATTTGGTGGATCTGTGTTTAAGCTAAATATAGCACAGGAAAAGTCACGTCAGTACAGCAACACTCGTGGAGAAAGGAGGGAGTCTGGTGGGCAGGCAGACATTCAAATGTCACTCTTCAGATGTGTTTTTCTAGTGATGCTTCCCTAAATCATTTGATTGTGTGGAGCAGAACAGCAGGGTTGGGGATTTACCGTGAGTAAAGTACAACCCAACCCACTCCTGTAACTCCTTCTCCAGTTCCTGCTGTCCCCAGAGCAGCCTGTCACTGTCACTGTCACTCCACCTGGAGAGCAGCTGTTGCTCTGTGTGTGTCACCCCTGGGGTCCCACGGGGACTTGCAGGGGCAGGAGGTGAAGCAGAGCAGGTGGGATTCAAGTGAGAAAATAACAACCTCGATGCTAAGAGCTGCCCTTTGAGATTAGAGCAAATCCCCTCTGAGTGACCCAGACTGGGCCCTGTGCAAACACAGAACAAGAGACAGAGACAGTCCCTCCCTCAAAAAGCTGAACAGGTGAGGCAAAGGTCAGCTCTGGCAGGGAGCTCCCAGCCTTCCAGCTCCTTTCCACCACCAACTGCACGAAGCCAGCCAGATGCATGTGGCTTTTCCACAAGCTGGTTTTGTGCAGGGAATGTGTAACTGATGTTCTTACCCCTCCTCATCCCCCTCTGCTCAAAGATCATCTCATTTCTGTGCCCCACAGCCACAGATCTCACCCACAGAAAGTTTGACTAATTGGTGCTGTGTGGTACAAAATGACATTTCTGGTTAAAACTGTCAGGGAACATAACCTATGGGAGCGTTATGGGAAATCCAAACAGGAGTGGAAAAGAATCCTAATCTGGCTAAGTGGAAATTATTCTTTTCCTATTACTGGGGAGAATGAGAGGATCACAGTCTGGCTCCACCTCAAATCATAGTCAGTGCTGGAAGTTTCTGTTTCACACCACACAGAGAAATTTGCCCTTTGGGGGTGGATGCACTGGGCAAGACAGCAGCAGGGGGAAGGAAAGGAACAGCCTGTCAGATGGGTGCTTAAATTAGAGGGACAATGAATGATGTGTCTGTTCCAGCTGAGCAGAAAGGGATGGAAGGAAAAAGGGGCCCTTGGGAAGGCAACAAGCTGCTGATCTGAGGCTGGGTTAAGGGCTTGAGTGGGAAATACCTTGAGAGCACAATCACATCCCCAGGCAGTGGGGTTTATTTACACGTGGTGATTCAGTTTTCATGCTGTTCCCTGCATTTCTAAGTCCAAATTCCTTTGGCACATGAACACATCAGACAGCATTGTCCCCCGTGGTGAGGGGAGGGAGGCAAGAGTGACACTGTGCTGCCTTCCTGCCACGTGCCTCAGTTTCCCCACTGTGCACTGGGTGTGGGTGGGGAACGCACATCAGAAAGCAGGTCCTGCTGAAGCTCCCACGGTGCACACAAGCCTCAGGCTGCACAATGCAAATTGGGAGAGGGAAAGCTTGCTGCTGCTGCTGCTGCTGCTGCTGCTGGGGGAAGGGGATTAATCAGCAGGAGATGACAACAGAAGTCCAGCCATTCATTAATTGCAGGAGGGCATGAGCTGATTCAGGGAGCATCTCTCACCCCGCTGGGGGGCTCTTCTCTGCAGATATTCTCGTGCTCCCTGGAGGCACCGAGAGTTTGTAGGTGCAGCTTCAAACCACACCCCCGTGGAGCAGAACTGTGCCACACAACACAAGCCATTCCCCTGGAGAGAAGCTGCAGGCCTGCCAGGAAAATAAACATGTTTGGCACAGCACAAACCAGGCCATTACGGTGTCAATCAGAGGGCTGAGGATTCGGCCAAAAGGCAGCTCGGATGCAGAGCTCAGACCAAGCCCTTCACAATTTTTTTCAAAACAGGTACCCTAGAAACACAGACCACCCTCTATCACCCATCATCTGTGCTGCAGAACTTCCTCTCACAGAAGATTTATGAGTATCTGCGCAGGAACTCAATGATTAATGTGGCAGAATGAAGCCCTATGGCTGCAAACCCAGAGCAATTTCTAGCAGAATTAAGGCATAAGGGAAACTGGCCATTGCCACAGCTGATCTGTGGCTTGGTGGCTGCCATGGAACTTCATGTTTTTCTTGGAATCTGAATACTTTTCTATGAGGTCTAGCCCAGCCCAGCCACGTACTGACACCAGGAGATAAAATTATCTGGCTTGTCCTGTGCAGAACAGGCTGGACAGTTCCTTCTGGCTGGTAAAGAATCCATATGCATATATGTATAATTAGCATAATGAGAATCCAGTTTCAGCATGGCCTTGAGGCACTAACTCTTTAACAAATAAGAAACAGACAGTATTAATCCTGGGCTGCTTGTAAATGTATCTTTCTGGAAATATTTGGATAAGTATTTTTCCTCACCATTTTGGCTTAGATGGGGTGCCTGTTACCCAACAGACATGGCAGGGGTTTCAGTTCTGGTTTAGTTATGTAAAGGGGCTTCTTCCTCCTGCACCACATCACTAAGAACAGTCTGGAGAAAATGTAATAAAGACCCTTTGCTGCATTAAGCACAAATCAGCCAACCCAGCTGCCACTGGGGCTTAGGGGTTGGAGGTATTTCAGGTACCTTATCTATATTATGGGTCCGTGTAAGCTTTTCTAATTAGTCTTCTGGAAGAGGAAATGCCTGCAATGACAGTGGCAAGTGCCATTTCCAGCCTGCTCACAGGACTGAAATGGCTCGTTAAGTCATCTGCAATCAGTGGTGGGGCCCTAAAGCTTTGAATACTTGACTCGCTGCCATACAGCAATTTTCTCATGTGAAGAGAAGCAGGAACAGTCAGGCACCTCTTCCCTATTTTCCCTCTCTCTGCCAAATGAGCTTTTTTTTCTTTCTCTTTCCCTTTTTTTTTTCCCCCAAACTGTTCCCTTAGAAACAGCCCGTTCACCCTTTCACCCTGCTCCTCCTCTCCCCGCTGAGCGCTGCCGCTCCCCGCAGCTCCCGTGGCCTCTCTCCTGCTCCCTCTGAGAGAACAAGGGCTGACGTGCTCAGCCCTTCGCTAGCAGAGGGAGATGATGTTTATGGCAGCCCTGCTGTGACAGGGGAGGTGGCACAGGCACCCCCGTGCTGTGACCTCAGCTGCCAGCCACAGCCGTGGCTGCTCCCCCCTGCTCACCCGAGGGAGCTGTCAGGCTCTAAACGCCTGCTTCAGCTCCCCAGCACATCCAAGGAGAGAAAATGTTAACCCCAGCCCACTTCCAGCTCTGCGCTGAACTCCCAGCTTCACCAGAGTATTTCATTATGGAATGAAATCATCCTGTTTGCTGGAAAGGCATCAGCTCGTGCTGTCAGCTCCAGCAGCTTCTCGCCAATTTATTTCACAGAGCTTAGAAAAATTGGAAAGGGCTGAAGCAATGGAGAGGAACATGAACATCTCAAAACCAGACTTTCTGTGTTGGAAAAGATTACATGATCCACAGAGACATGTGACCCAGGGAAAAGGTTCAGAGCACATCTGTGATTGAAATAAACCCGAAGAAGTTCAGTCTGCTCTGAGCTGTGCCAGTTCTGTCTAAACTTGGGTCTCCAAAGCACAGACTGGAATTTGGGAGATAACTGCTAGATGAGTTCACGCTGTTTGTCCTGTCAGACCAGGGCTCTTACTGGCAATGCCCGGCACCAGCTCTTTGCTGAGAAGGTCCAAGAAATCCTGCTCCACACCAGACAGGGATACCGTGCTCCAAGTGCAAGCTTCCTCCTGATTCTGACAAAAAGTATTAGTTTAAATCACAATGCAGGAAAATTTATTGCCCTGCAACATTCTTTTCTTTTTAAAGTGAAAAGGTCTTTACCAAAACCCAAGGTCTTCTTCTCCACAGGAATGTCAAGTATCATTTTGGTCTTGTTACGTTTCCACCAGGCCTCGGGAAAACACTCAGGCAAAGGTAGCTACAGCCATGCACTGGATAACTGGCCTTTTGGATGCCTTTTTGTGTGCTACAGCCTCAAGCAGGATGTATTTACAAAGACTGGGAATCCAGAAACCTTTTCAGTCTCACCTGCATTGTGACTGCTGCTTCTGAAACACATTTAGACTCTGTTCTCCAGGGGAATAATCCACACGTTCCCTTCCCAGTTTGCTCCTACCAGGGACAAAAATTCAAGGTGGGGGACATTCTGCAGGAACTAATTTTGGTGGGTTTGGTTGCATGGAGGATCTCTCTGCAGGGATCAGATGGTCAATTTCGGACCTCTTTGTAGTTCTTATCCACTGTGGAAAACCGGATGAGGTGGATTTCGGGGGGCTTTGGCTTCCTGTCATCCCATATGTACTCTGGAGAAAGCAGCTTGGAGGGTTTGTGGGACAGGAAATGCCTGTTGAGGTGACTCTCCTCCTGCCAGGCTGCCATGACCCCGTTGGCTTTGTCTGCCAGGATGCCCATGTGGCAAGCCCTGGTGACCTCATAGACTTCCTTGACCGAGCCTCCGAACACGGCTCCTCCGTAGTAGAAATCCCCTTCTCCCTCAGGGATGAAGGCTGCCGAGGAGCTCCTCCTCTCATAAGGGAACTGCTCTCGTGGCACATCGAAGTAGCCAGGGTGGATGGCTGCCACCGTGTCCCCCAGGGTCTCGGGGCCCCAGGGGTTGTGGAACACCATGTCAATGTCCAGGCAGAAGAGGTAGTGCACCTCGCGGTGGCCGACGGCGGCCACATGCCGGCTGATGGCCTCCATCCTGCGCATGGAGATCTCCTGCCAGCTGGAGTACTTCTGCATGGGGACGGTGACAAGCCTGCGCCCTGGCTGCAGCTGGCCCTGGGGAATGCTCTCAGGGCTGTCTGTGAAGATGTAATAGCTCACCTGGTAGCCCTGCATGAAGTGCTGCTCTGCCGACTCCAGGAAGCGCCGCACGAACCGCGTGTACCTGCACAGACACAGCCCGTGGGGAGCACAGCAGGGACAACTAGGGCCTTGCTGGGGACAGGGACTTTCTGCAAGGGCGTGGGGAGCAAAGGGGAATGGCCTTCAGCTGAAGGAGGACAGGGTTAGAGCAGATATTAGGAAGGAATTTTTCCCTGTGAGCGTGGAGCCCAGAGAAGCTGTGGCTGCCCCATCCCTGGAAGTGTCCAAGGACAGGTTGATGCGACCTGGTCTAGTGGAAGGTGTCCGTTCCCATGGCAGGGTGTTGTGTGAACATATTATAGTTTTCCCTGCATGCAGGCCTGCAGAAAATTCTTCCCATGAAAAAGCATCTTTTACTCTGTACAGATTTTATAAATAAATCTCTAAGTTGTGTTTCAAAAACAGAAATATTCTCTACCTGTCTCCTAATAATAAGAAATAGAAGTTTTTCTTCCTTTCAGTTGTTATCTCTAATTGTATAAACTATTCTAACATTCCTTGTATGGAGCTAGAAGCAACAGCTTCTATGCTCTGGACTGAACAAATAATAACCCAAATCTTTTAAATTATAAAGTCATGTTAATAAACCATATTTAACCTTCTAATATTATTACCAAAAGTCCTTGATCACCACACAAACCACAACAATAGCAGGGGGTGGAAGGAGACGAATTTTAAGGTCCCTTCCAGCCCAAAGCATTCTGGGCTTCCAAGGGGATGCGTGGTGGATTGTGAAGGGCACGTTAGTGAATGCAAGACAAGGAGTGAGGAGAGTTCACTGGTTATCACTGCAAGAATCCACACACTGCACACAAAACAGGTGTAGTGGAGGATGAGGAATAAGTGGATTATCCCCGTTTTGACCAGCTCTGATTCCCAAGGCACCTGCTGATTCTTAAAAAATACTGCCCACACCTCAGGTACCTCAAGTGTTGTCATCCCGTGGGCTTGTGTGATTACAGACACACTGCATGGGCACAAAACCCCCCCATAAACTGGGACAGATTTCAGGCAAAGGAAAGGCAAAATCATCTTTCCACAGAGGAAGGGCATCACCCCAAGAACTGTGTCCACTGAGTGCTCCCCTTACTTTCCAATAGCAAAGGCTGTCACCCCTATGGTGAGGTTCAGGGGTCTGTAGGCACTGTCCAGGATCTCAGGATCAAAGGTCCCTTCCCAGACGATGGGGGCCAGCCATGGTGTGACTGTCAGCACATCCTGGCGCCTGAAGGGGGAAAAAACCAGAAATGTTAATGAAATGTAACTGTTCCTGTTGGTTTTGAGGCCAGTAAATGAGAAAGAAGCATGAAAAAGGCAGCTAGAGGAGGTGTGTGAATCAGCATTAATTCACCATGGAGGGTATTAGCCTCAGATACTTTCTCCCTGCACTCTTATTTGAAGTTACAGAGCATGGACATTTCAATTCCTGCGCTGAAATTAAGCACTCTAACACATCAGCGAAAACCTGAGGATCTGCTAAAATCTCATTTAAGGAATTTTCTGCTGAGAAGAGTTTAATGACCACTGAACTCTCAGAATGGGAAGCTGTGCTTATTTGCTATCAGCCTGATGCAGATTGCTACATGCAGATTAAAACACAAGTAATAATAATAATATGAAAATTACTATAAAATATACACCATTGCTGTGTTATTAAAAGACAGCTTGCAGCATGACAGCTTATTTTTTCAGTATTTAAATATAGCTCCAACACATTCAGATATAATTTAAAATGCTGTATGTGAGCCAGCATTCAAATGTGTAACAAAGTTAGAAAAAAATCCTTAATCCCCTGTGAGGGAAGTGGAAATACTGAAATAAATGCAGCAGAGTCTGATTCTGCCCTATTACAGCTCTGCAATGCCGTTTCAATTTGCTGCTTTATTTTCAGTTTTTCATTCTTACCTTTTTGTAAGATGTCATAAAAGGAGATGTCATTTATGGTGGAATTCACCCCAGCCTGCTCACATTCACTCCAGACCAGGAGCTGGAGCCCTCTGCTAATGAAACCTGTCACACACAGCACGTGGCCACGCTTGGGGGCTGCCAGGCTCCCACCTGACACAGCTCCAAGGCAAAACAGCACCAGCACCAAACTGGGGGAGCTGTTGGGAGCAGATCCAGTCAGATCCCCCAACCCAGATCTAATACTTTCAGTCTGAGAGGATACAAGAATAACAGTTTGACTCCCTCCTACAGCAATGCATGTGATTGAAAGATTAAATTATACAGGAAGAAGAATTTGGGTTGGGGAAAATGTACTAACTGATCTGTTCTGTTTCTGGGTTGATTATCCTTTTTATTGGAGAGGGAAGGAAACATGCATGTTCACTTCTCTAACCTTTTAAATTTCATTTTAAAGGACTGCCCTGGGTTTCCCAATGAGTCATGGTCATCCTCTCAGTGCCAGTGAACTCCCTCCAGAAGACACAGAGCATGAAAAGTTTCAAGATTCTCCCCTCATTTAGCCCAGTATATACCAGCTGATTTAGCACAGAAATTTATTCCAATATGGAAGAAATATTCAGGCTGAGCACATCCTGAATACGCAAGGGAAATAAAATATATATAAATATGTGTGTGTGTGTGTACCAAGAGGGTGTGTTTATTAACATGCAAAATAATGTGGTTGTTGAAGGTGAACTGCTGCAGATAAAAGGCCAAAGGAGGCTGTAACAACCTGAGCTGCACAGAGACTTTGTCCAAGCCACTTCTTAGTGCTGCTGTCCCAAATCTTCCCTTAAACTCCCTGCTTTGGCTGTGTCTCAGATTTGTCTGTGTTGGCTGAAACCACTGCTGCAGGTCACACAGAGCACCTGCTTTATTTTGCCCTGAAACGAGTTCAAAGACAGCTCCAGAAGGTATTTCCCACTTACAGATCTCCCATCTCAAAAAGAGTTCCTGGCCACGGCAGAGTGTGTGCGCTAATGTAATAATTGGGAATTAACAGTAAGTGTGTTAATAAGTGTACAGTAACCAAACCCAACCTTAGAGCAGCACAGGCAGCTGCTGACACACCCCTGTGGTTGGATTCTCATGGAACAAGGTCCTGCTCAGTGTGTCCCAGGACTCTGGAACTGTGACTGCTGCAAAGTGCCCAAACCAAACTCAGCAGAAACAAAGTTCAAACAAAGAAACTTACTTTGGCGCCAGCACTCTTGGCTGCTGATAAAATAATCTGTAAAAAGGAAGAAATATCCATTGAATAATACATGAATATGCCTGGAAGAGAGGAACAGCAGTTCAAAGATCAGGAGATAAAAAGCCAGTACTTACTGGGGGAAGAGCTGGATTAGCTTCTCTTCTGTATATTGGAGTTTCATGGAGCTGCGTGATGGGGTGGGCAAAGAAAGGGATTGTTATGCTTTTCTTAAAATATCAACCAAGTTTGGCTTCAGGACCTGCTGCTGCACTGACAGCTGTCCAAATCCAGCTCCAGCTGCCGTGGACACTGCCCTGCCTGGCCCAGGGTTAGGCATCACCTGCACACACCCCCAGGGCTGCCAGGCAAGGGACAGCTTTGGCACAGGACACACAACACAACAGGGACAGAGAGATGCTGGCAGCAATCCCAGATTGTGGGGAAATCAGGGTTTAGGGGTCAAAATCCATGTGGGACTGTCAGCAATGGTCATGTATGTGCTCCATGCCCTGCAAAACTGTTCCTGGTCACCTGGAGGGCTGAACTACCTGAAATAATCACATTTCCAACAGCACTCAGAGAAATAAGCAGCTGACCAGACACAGTGGTTTGGAATGCGCTGGAATTATCAGAAATACCTCCATAAAACATCATTTTTTTTCTATTTGCATGGTTTGGTTTTGTTTTTACGAGAACAGTAGGTCATGGGAAAAGCCATGGCTTGTCACGTCCCAGCTCTGGTGCAATGTGGCAGTGAGGAGGGACACCATGTCCCTGGCCCCTGCACAGTGTAAATTCTGTCCTGGGCAGCTCTGGGAGAGCTCTTGGCACCCAGGCTAGGCCAGATACTTCAGTTTGCAGCATGCAAGGAAGCTCAGGAACAGCTCCCCTTCATTTGTTGAGGTCCAGAGCTCAAGTGCTGCCACGGCACAGATAAATCCATGGGGTGGGGGGAGAGCACAGGTCTCAGAGAGAATAACAAGAGCCTGATGAGAACTGGGGGGTTATTCCTGAGTGTTCCAGAGCTCCTCCTGTGCCTGCTCATCTCACCTCTCTGCTTTGGGTGTCTCTGTGTAGTCAGTGGCTACTTAAAGCACAGTTGTGCACGTGCAGGTGTGTGATTACACCCTGATAAGGAAGCTGCATTCACCTTTTAGTCCTGGGCTCTGGGACCCAAAACAAACAAATCCTCCCTCACCTGTGCAGACCCAGAGCTATCCTGCAGGGCAGGCAGGCCCAAACAGCATTGTTAGCCTTTTTTTTTTTAAAGAGTGACTAATTACAGCTTCATAAATAAAGAACAAGTGATTTGTTAATCACTGTTTGTGTTGTCAGTGAAGAGCAGGACTGTAACAATGATCTGTGTTACTCATTAGACACAAAACAAAATACTTACAAGATTTCAGGGCAAGGAAGGTAGTAGGGCAGGTAGTGCACTTTTCCACTCCCAGCCAAAGCCCTGTGAGAGCAAAGAAATGTTTTAAGATAGGAAATATTAAAGGAAACCTGCCTAGGATTTTCCAAGATCACCTAAGGACCTGGAAAAGATTTTGAGAAGTAACTCTATCTAACTCCATGTCTACTTTATTAATTAGTGTAGGATCTGCTGTGTTCACATTTTAACACAATGTCCTGCTGCTGAGGCAAAATGCAGCTACCCACAAGGTGAAAGTACAGCAAATTGCAACATCATAAATATGCAATAATTCCTAATAATTTAATAACTAATAATTTAATTATTAATAGTTCAATACTTAACAAAAATGCCTTAGCTCAGATTTCCTTCCAACAATGTTTGACTTTGCTGCAAAGATTCTATAAGCCATACTCAGTCATCAAAATATTCAGGTACAAAATTCTCAGTGTTTGGAAGCTGCAGTGTCTGATAGTTACAAAGCTGTCCCTGGTGGCACTGGAGTGAGTTTGGACAGTTTGAAGAGACAGATAATCACCTCTGTTAAGGCCTGAGCTGAAATGCAACTGAAATATTCTATACTCAAGCATTTGTTTGTGAGTCACTATGGTTTTAGCATCCTGATTTGGACTCAATTGCTCTTTTTAACTCTTTCCCTCAGGGCCTTCTCCCTCTACCAGTGCTCCTTTATCTATTACACAAATTGCTGTTCCTTCTTACAGCTCAAACAGGGGCTTGCCATAAAATGCAGTCTTTATTTTTGTGTTCTATGAGCTTTAGGATCTACACAGGAAGTTTTAGGTATGACTCAGCTGGCCAGCAAATACTTACCAGATAACTGCAGCAACAACAGCCAGGCAGACAAGAGATCCCACCAGCACTTTCCTGGTCATCATATCTTCTAGAGGAGAAGGAAGGGCAACTTCTGAATTCCAGCAGCTTTCACTCTGCAAAGAACAAACATGAAGGGAAGAGGGCTGCAAGTACCTCACTCTGAGAGAAATTGGTCGTTTCTTTGGAGGAGGATGAAGCTTCTGGTAGTTTCTCTTTCAGTATTTCTGAGGTGATAAACACGGAAATTGTGGTGTCAGACTGTAAGAGCCAGGGCACTGAGGCAGCATCTGTAAAATGTCTGAGCAAGTTCTGCATTTCAGGGAGCTTTCACCCTGGCTCTAGGCCATGGGGAGCCTTCCTGATTTGATTGCACTTCCTGTAGATTCCATTTTTTCACCTCAAGCACGCACCCTTTGCAATTGAATCAAATCACTCACCCCAGTCCTATCAGAGAGCTAACATAGTTATCACCTGAGCTGATAAAATCTACCTTTCACAGTCCAGTAAGCACCAGGGGCACTCCCTGCAAAGGTGTCTGTAGGAAAGGTAAACTGAGGTGTGAGACCAGCAAAGGAACATTTCACAATCCTAACGCACGTTGGGTAAATATTAAGCCAAAGAAATTATTTCCTCTACAACAGCCATGAAAATCAACTTTCCCGAGCCCAGCAGTCTTACCTTAAAAGCTCAAATCAATCTCCTTTTCTGCCCACAGGGAAGCAAAGGTGCCCACAGTGTGAGCTTTGCTTGGTGCCCGTGACGAACACAAAATGCATTTGCATGGGGCCTCCAAAGGGGTTACAAGCACATTAATTGTTATTCCTTTCATTATTACCTTCAGTGAGGACAGAAGCAGGGAGCTGTGGATCAGGCTCGTGTGTTTTCATCTCTCTGCTGCTTTCTCAGGACCCAACCCTCCACACCAGGTGCTCTTCCAGGCTGGCTGGAGGGACTGGATGCATTTCCTGTTAGAGCTTTCTGCTTTCTAGAACGTGATTGGAGCCTGCAGAGAAGAAAAAA
>VXAX01002342.1:0-22126 GCA_013399835.1 Leptocoma aspasia | reverse complement strand
AAAAAAAAAAAAAAGAGAAAGAGGCTGTTTACCAAGCATTTATAAAGATGGCAGCATTTATACTAATGGCAGGAACTGGTACATGATGCTTCTTGGAGAGTGCTGAAGTAATCCCAGAGATCATTCCTGGCCCTTGGTAAGGCATAGGACAGTGCCAATGGTTCTGAACAGGCAGGAGTGATTTTCCTGCTTTAATTTCTTTGGAAAAACACAAGTGGCAAAAAGTTCTTTAATTTTCTTTACTGTGTCACACAGAAATCCTCTCTGGTGCTTCTCCCTCACTTTCCTTTGAGACAATCTAATTATCTTTCACCAGGAAGTATCACAAAATCCTACTTAAAAATAATGACTAACTATATATATATACACATTTATATATGTGTATGTGTGCATCTATATAAATATATATGTCTTAAGGCCTTCCACCACTTAAAACCTTCATGGATTCATGCTGAGCAGTTCTGGATTCTTGCCTAAAAATGCTACAGATCCACAAACACGGAATGAAGTAGAGTTTTCCCCCTCTGGCAGTTACTCCGTGTTTTGACCAGTTTTATCTCATTCCTGTGCTAGTTGTGTCATGAGAGCTGCTATGTTGACACCAGGATTTGTCAGTGCCACGTTTCTTACCTTGTGCTTGATGCTTCCAGCACATGCAAAGCAGACAAATGTGCACAGGGGAGTTTAAACTGTTGTTTTTCAGCCATTTTTTGAGAGCTGGCTGCACACAGAGCAGGTAGGAAAGCCCTTCTCATCAGCAGGCTTCCAAATTTCCAACCAGGATCTCACTTGCTGCAGTCCAGGCCTGGGGAGTCTCCCTTTCCACACCTGAAGGCACTGATGTTTCCTTCCCTCTCCTCTTCTGTGACCTCCTTCAATCTTTCTTTGTAATTTTCTAACTTCAAGATCTGGGATTATTTCTGTCAGTTCTGACTGGACTCTCTCTAATCAGCCCAATCTCATGAAACTGGTGTCAAAGCAACCCAAATTCTCCTGCTGAGCCCTCAGCAGTATGAAGTAAAGCTGGATTGCCCCCCAAAACCGAAAGCCTGTCCCAGTTCCTACATTCCCACAGGACATTTGCCTGCTTTGCAAGACCACAGCACTGGGATGACATTCAGCCTGTGGCCAAATGCAGTCCATGTGTTTTCTGTGGAACCTCTCCCAGCCAGGTCTGAGGCATATGAAGCCTTGTACTTGACTCCACGAAAACAAACTCAATTTTCAGGCTATTTGTTTTTCTAAAATATCAAGCCCTGACTAAATCCTGTTTTCCCTAGGGCTTGCAGCCCCTCCCAGCTTGATGCCACTTTCCAATTGCATAAATATCCTCTCAACATTTCCACCCAAAGCATAAGGGAATACACAAACAGCCCCACTTTGCAGAGTCTCCTGGGGATTCCCATTTTCTGCACCTGACCCATGCTCTTATCTCCATGGCATACAGAGGCTGATAGCACAGAATTTGGGTGATGGGGAAGGACAGAGGATCAAGAAGAGAGAGAAGTAAGGGGACTAATATTGTCCTCAAATTGGGCAGTAAAATTAACACAGAATGAAAAAAAGATGTGGGTGTTTTGTTATTTTAGTGCAGTTTCAGCTGTTGTAATGGGCATAGAGTATTTCCACGTGTCTTTTTACAGAGTAAACATCTAATCCCTCAGGAAGAGAACTACACATATTTTGAAATATTACATATTTTGAAATATTACATCATTAGGAGCACAGCTGATGCATTCCCCCCTTATTTTCAGCTTCTGTGGTACAAACCTGCCAGGGCACTGGAGCCAGCTGAGATTAAAACTCTTTTGCATCTAAAACCATCTCATTGAGATTTACCTCAACTGATTTACAGTCTACCATGAATACAAAAAAAAAGAAAAAAAGAAATAGATGTGTTTGCAGCTGATAAAAGAATCTCCAACCAAATAGAAATCACAGCTAAAGCATTTTTAATAGTTACTCAGGTTCCTCGAATTTGTCCAGAGAGTTTTTTAAAAGGGATATGGCTGAAAGTAGCTCTGTTACTCCCAAATGAACTTACTTGACCTCCCAGAACAAAGCATTACTTTATCTTCAAGCCCTGCTTGGAAAGCATTCTGGACAGCTGATAAATACCTCACTTGTAGACCGTTCCATGGAAAATATTCTTTGCAGAGCAACTATTTCAGATTTCCAAACGTGGATTTCAAATTTCTACAGCTGAAGTGGCAAGCTGTGAGTGCAGGGTCGTTCAGAAGGTGAAGAAAGAGAAGATATCCGTGGGGAGAGCTCCATCTGTGCCCGAGGAGAGGGTTCCTTGCTGGACTCCAGTGTGGAACAGGCTGCAGGAACACAAATGTGTTCCGCCACACCTGAGGCTTGAACACAAATTTAGCACAAATCCACTGCCCGGGCTCCTGGCTCTGCAGAGTCTCAGGTTACAGCTGCACCAGGGAGTTACCTGGGCTCTGGCAGGGATCCAGCTGGAAGCACTGCACAGCACAGCCTGCATTTCCCTCACAGCACATTCATCAGCTTCAGCAATGAGGCAAAAAAGAGCTTCTTCCAAAGAGCCAGATTGAGAGAATTGAGAATTCAACTGGACTCAATTTGTAACGTCTTTGAGCTCAGTACAAATCAGCAGTTCCCACCAACCAAGATCAGGAGGGCATCAGCAAGGTTTGACTGATCTCAGGGCAGAGTTGCTTCATGCTCTGGATGGATTGTTCCCACCAATCTCCCCCAGGCTGAATTGCCAGCAGCCAAGCTGCACTTTCCCTCCTGAGCTGGGCAAACAGCTGCTCAAGTTCACATTTGCATTTCTGTATAAACAACAATAAAGGACAGAATTGGTAATGACCAAATACAATTTTGCACTGGTGAACTGTGCAGAGAAGAAACCCTTGCAGGCACCTGTGGTTGCCAGAATTTTTTTTTTTTGCCTGATTTTTTATTATTGCCAAAGATAGATAGACTTGGAGCCAATCCTTCTACCATCAGGAGCAGTCAGTGTGTCCTATGGATGATCCAAAAAGATCAGTTGGCTCCACAATAAATCAATGCACGTGTACATGTGTGTGCTTATGGCTATATTGACCCAATGCTGATAAAACGTAACTAATAAATGAATAGCACTGCCTAAAACTGAACATTATTTCCCGTTTTCTTGTGGTGGGGAGAATAAATGTATCCAAGATGCACTCTCCTTTTGAAAGGTATCATCCAAGTTCATATTAAGCAAAGATTTTACAATACCTGGAGTATCTTCGTGTTGAGATAAATCCCATGTTTGGTGTTTTTGCCTTTTTGTTTCCTCTTCCCAATTCCCAGGGGAGGCAAAGAAGACACTGTGCTGCCCATCAGAGGAAGTGACAACAACTGACATTTCCCCTTTAGAAAAATAATAATCCCTATTAGAAATCAGCCAGAAGGAGTTTCTTTAGAATAGAAAACTTTATTAACAAACATACAACTGTTTTATTAGCATGATGAGGCTGGGAAGCTGTGGCAGTGCCTGCCCCACAGCCTGGGACAGTGACACAGCCCCGTGTGACAGACACACCCTACCCTGGAACCCCAATGCCAGGAGAGCTGCCTCACTCTCAGTTTAACCCAGCTTTTTTCAAGTCCTCTGGCAGAACTCGGCCCTTCTTCCGGGCTCTGGCTTTCTTCTTCTCTATCCTCTCCTTCTTCTTCTTCTGGATGTTCCTCTTGCGCTTGTCCTGCCGCTGCTGCATCTTTTCCACCACCCTCACAGTCCGTTCCTCCCACTGCCTCTTGCGCTGGGCTTTGCGCTTCTCCTTGCGCTTCAGGGCCTCCTTCAGCCGCTCCTCATCGTCACGGATCTTCACCCCTTCCGCCCTATACAGAGCATTTGTCCATTTTATCTTGGTCTCCAGCTCCTGAGCCTTCTTCTCGTCCTTCTCCTTGAGCTCCTCCAGTTTATTCTTCCTGGTCTCCAGCCTGCTCAGCAGCTGCTTGTAGTTCTTGCCTGTCATAGGAGTGATATTGCCTTTCACCGCTTTCCTCTTCTCTTTCTTCTTCTGGATCTTGTTTAAGTCATTCTCTCCATGAACTTCAATCCTGTTGAAGGCAATCTCAGTTTTGCTCTCCTCCTTTTTGTTTTCTGGCTCTGCTGGTACCTCCTCAGTTTCTTTCTTCTCCATTTTTGCCTTCATCTTCAACTCCTTTCGCCGGCGTTTCTTTCTCTCTCTCTCATACTTCCTTCGCTGCCTCTTCTCCAGGACTGCAGGGCTTAACTCTTTGGCATTATCCTGAGGAGAAGGAGGGACACGAATGAGAAGCCTTAAAGGGTTAAGGCAGAAGTAAAAGTGGGCTGTCCCCAAGTTCCTGATTTCAAACTCCTCCTAAGAAGCACCACCTGTGATGTGAAGCTGTGACTCAGCTGTTAGAGACACTAAACGCAGTAACAACAGTTCTAACCCTTTGCTTTCCCTCAACAGCCTGGAGCTGTTCCCTTGCAGGCTCTCACTATTTTGTTTTTTCCTAAAAATCACCAAAGGCTTGCTCTCTTTGAAGCTGACCCCATCTTTTCTCACAGGGTTTTCCACAGAACACACACAGGTCACCTGGCAATACCTACAGGCAATCCCTTATGAGATGGAATCAGTCAAACCCTGAGCCTGTGAGATCCTGTCCCCACATGCCCTGGGAGGCTGGGGAGGAGTTCAAGTGCACAAACACACATATGGATACACATTCAGAGTCCCCATACCTGTCCAGAAGCCTTTTTAATCTTCTCATGGAGTCTCTGACGCAACAGACTGATTGCAGAAACAGAAGGGGAACTCAGTTCACTTTTACTTCCTGAAAATGAGAGGGAGAAAATAAAAATACTTAAAAAGCATCACCAGCTAAACAGTAGCACTTTCTCTGGCTATGGGAAAAACTCTGGGAACTTTTTAGATGCTGTGAATGGAACGGAAAATCCAAACAAACCCAGAGTTTCTATTTAATTGGTTTCTTTAGAATTTCCCCTTTTATCATTCAACACTGCCAGCAGTGGCCTGGCATGCCCTGGGGCTGCCTGGCAAGCCAAAGACAAGTACCAAGCTTGTGGAACAGAGAGGCTCAGGACATCTTTTCTCTGTGATCTGGCTTTTCATTGTCATAAAGGAAAGCTGAGCTGGCAGGACAGGGATTGCATCCACGTGTAATTCCCAAAGTTACTCACATGCACAAAACCTCTGCAGTTCAGTTAAACACCGATTCCAGAGAGCCACCCAGTGGTGATGGCACAAATTCCTGTCCATAGGCAAAAGCTTCTGGGGCACATGAAATAAGCAGAGATGTTCTCAATTCAGGCTTTCCAAACTAGATTTGTGTGAAGCAAGTGAAAAGCAGCCAGCTCAGCCCAGGCCACTTTAATCACACCATGGCAAAGCTGGAATTCTTACCCGTAGCCAAACTCTCCTTTCTGTTCTGTGTACCACCCTGTGAAGATGATTTGCTGGCTTGAGGGGCTGCTTTCTGTCCTGGAGTGGGTTTACTGGTGTTAGAAACCACCTGTTGGGCTGAAGGAGCATTCTTCTTCTCAGTTTGCTTCCTGGGCTTCTTTTTCTTCTGTTTCTTGACCTGTCTGCCAGCATCCTCGGGCTGGCCTGGCTTAGACACTAGAAAGCAAAAACAAATTACACAAGAGAGGACAATGCTGCATTCCCACTCGTAACATTCAGTTATTACTCAACACTAATGTTCCTGCATCGCAATGGCATATTTTAATGTTCAAAAATTATACGTTTTAGGATTTATTTAAACAGACCAAACATCCTCACACACTTCCGTAAAATCCCAGGTCTCCACATCCATCACCACAGCAAATGGAGACCACTGATTTCCAGGGCTCCCATTATCATGTGCGCAACGTGGTCGGGAGCTCCGCGTTTCAGCAGATTGCTCTTTTGTTAGAAACCGGCACAATCCCGGGCCAAGCACCCCGTGGGGGCACGGCTGTCGCGCCCAGCCTCCCACAAACCGGCCGGAGAGGACAGAACCGAAGCGTTACAGTTCCAATACCAAACTTCCTTTTCCGCGACTCCGGGGCGTGCTGCACGCCGGCTCTCCTGGCCAAGGCCTGCAGGTAGGAGTCCTGGGCGGCCAGGCTGGCCATCCCGGGTCCCAGAGGCGCGGTCCCCTGCCCGGGGCAGCGTGGGGACCGCGGTGCCCTCCTCGTGGAGCCCCGGCAGGAAGTGATGGATGGAGCGCGCCGGCCGGGAAGTGACGGCAGCGCCGGGCGCACCGAGCCCCCGCAGCCGCCGGGCCCGGAGCCGCCCCCGCCGGGGCTGCCGCGGGCTCGGCACGGCCAGCGCGGACCGGCGGCGTCCTCAGCCGTACCGGGGGTGCTCGGGGCTCTCCTGGGGGGCTGCGACCCCCGTTCCTTCCAGACACCTCCCCGGAGCCCCGTAGGCAGCCCCCGGTTCGCCTCCGCCGCAGCCCCCAAACCTTTCTTTGCCAAACCTCCCTTTGTTGGAGGACAAAACCGAGCTCCCCCCTGCACGGGGGAGAGGTCCCCGGAGCACCGGAGAGTTTCGTGATGGTTTCTGCAGCCCCTGCAGGGAGCAGGGTTTTCTTCACAGCCTGCCAGACAATGCTCATCCCCTCCTCGCATGGGAACGCTCACATTGTGACACTTTCACAAAGCCTCGTGGCTCAAAACACACGCCTTAAAAATTATACAAAACAGCCAGTTTTATTAAATCACCTAATTACAAAAATAAATGGAATGGAAGAAAAAGAAACCAAAAAATAATAGCGAAATTCACATCCTAAGAAATGAGACATTACAGCAGAAAGCTGGGGAAGCTCAGCTCAGTTGTTGGAATGCCCTGGTGGCTCTGTGGTGCCCGTGACACCGAGCTGTGGTGACACTGTTCAGTTCAGTGGCATCTCCCTTTCAGCTGCACAGCTCGGGCCAAGGCAGAGCCACCACAAAAGGAAGGGACAGAAGATGGGCTGAGCTGCTGAACAGCTGCAGACCAAGCACCAAATGTGTTTCTTTGGAAGGAAACTGAGAGTAGCAGAGTATCCCTCACCACTCTCAAGGTATTTTCATTAGACAGAACTAAAAGCCAACATAAACAGTGGCTCCATGTTAGCTCAGGCTTCATTAACAGGAATTTCTGTGTAAACACTGAGGAAGGAATTGACTGACTAAAGCATGACACTGCTTCTCTGTGGCTTTGAGCAAGTGGCACCATTGGTCCCTCAGTCTGATTCCTGTCTGCCTGTTCTTCCAAGGGGGGAACACTGCTCTTCCATAAGGGTCTCCTTCCAAATCAAGAGTTCAAGTTTGTAAAGCATTTTGACAGTGAAGACTGTTGTGTAAAATACTATAACACTCTTTACAGTAGACCAGAGGCTGTCAGATGCCATCCTGAGAGAGCTTTAAAGCAGCCAGAATGTCAATAACCTTGGGAAGCAGAGGAAAAACCCCAACGTGCTCACTGCCCCCACATTTGGCTCAGGTTTATCCCAAAGAAATTCAACTCCCAACACTCACATGGAAACAAACTTCTACGATTTCTAATGAACTCTACACGTAACTATCACGTTAAAGCAAACCTGACTCTAATTTGTTACAACGAGATTCACTTTGTGCCTACATATCTCTATCTCGTAAGGGACAGGAACTCTCCTGGCAATGTCCCGGCGTGGAGGAAGCACTGCAGCCATGCAGGGAGCAGAACCCTGCCAGCACAGCTCCAGTGCCTCCTCCGGACAGCAGGAGCTCAGCACAGCACGAGGAAGACTTCCAGCAGCGCGGTGCCGCGGCGGGGCCATCCCCGGGAGAACCGCCCGGCAGCAGCGGATCCTCTTCAGGAATGCTCGGCGGGGCCCGCCCCGTGCCCGTTCACGTGGGGGTGCGACGGGGTGGAACTCTGCGAGGTGGCAACGCTCTGCTCTGCTGTGGCAGCTGCCAGAGGCATCGAGAGGCTCTCGGGGGACAGCGTGGCAAAGTCTTGTCTCCAGTAGGCTTCGCACAGTGGGAGATCATTGCTGTCACACAGACTGTAGCTTTCCAGAACAAACAACCCCAGTGAGGAGAGAGCAGGCGCGGTGGCAGAGGAGGGCAGGGATGGAAAGGGTGGAGGGAGCAAGACAGAAGCAAAGCATTAAGAAAATGGCAAAAAAATGCTGGATGTAAGGTCTGTGTTCATGAAATCATCCTGAGTCGTGTGACATTGGCTTTCCCTAAGACACCCCCTAAGGGCTGGTCCTAAAAGCTCTTGGGCCTGGTGAGGATTGGCACAGACACAACAGTGGCTACAAAATGAAACAGAGGCTCAATTCTAATCCAGACACTCCAAGTCTCTGAAAAGATCTGAGCTGAAGTCCTGGCACCCCCAAATATGTGACTTCTGCTACTGATGAGTGAGACATGGACCTTACCCACAATTATTTTACTTGGAATTAGACTGCAACCTATGTGAGGAAAAAATAGAAATCCTGCTCTAAATTTTACTTCAGCAAAAAAACCTGCCACAATTGTTTTGGGACCTGTCCCTGTCACAATAAAGAAGAACCCTATTTGCACCCCTGCCCTTTCAAAAAAGTGCTCCACAGGTTTGGGTCTTCCATTGAAGCTTCCCAATTTGATTATGAAGTAGTGACAGCTCCTGCCTTTTCCCAAAGAGCCTGAGCTAACAGTACTTCTAAAAGCAGCTGGCTGGGTTCCAACACTGGATGAACCAGCAGTGTGGGAAAATAAGGTTTTTAAACAACTGGCTAATTCTTGCCCATACTCTGAGGAAAACATAATGTGGAAGGGCCAAAACTAAAAACATGGAAGGAACTGGAACAAAACCAACACAAATCCCAAAGAGAAGAAGGAGCTGCACACACAAGAGACACCCAAGACAAAGTGAGTGCTGGAGCAGAAAGCAGCTTGCATTCAGAGAAAAACAAACCCAGTGGGTCAAGTGATTTTGTTGTTGCAGCTTTATTTACATTTGTAATGTATGGACTGATGCTTAGGGAAATATTTTAAGTATAGAAATATGAGACAGTTCATATTGCACAAACATGAAACATGTGAGATTTAACCCCACACTCAAGACAGCTCCTGTGATCTCAGAGGAGGGAGCAATGGAACACAAATGCAGGTCTGGGGGTTAGGATGAGAGAGGGCAAGCTGGACTTGCAGTTACCACTTTGGGGAACAAGCACACAAAGCACTAGGTGCAAGCTGAGCTCTTTTCTGGCAGCATCACCCAGCTGGCTTTGCAGAAGTGAGAAGGCAGTGGATACAGGTTTTATATCTGGGGCTTCTGTAAAATCCCTTGGAAGATCAGCCCCAACACAGTGGAGCTGGGCTCAGTTAACAAAGACCATCAGGACTGAAGCAGAACTGCAGCTCCTGTTCTGTCACAGACCTCAGGCCAGGATTTCTCAGGAGAACCTGCCCACAGCATGCACACATCATGGCAGGGGAGCTGCTAACCACATTTCAGCTGTGTCAAAGCGTGACTGCTTCTCCTGCTGCCCGAGTTAGAACAGATCCAGAGTCTGAGCTCCACCTCCCAGCTAACACTCCTCAAAAGTCAGGGTCAGTGAGCAGCTCTGCACAGCCCAGGAGCACTGGCCAGCCTGCTGCTCTGTCCTGGGAGGGCTCCTCAGGGCATGGAAGGGGCTTCACTACTCCCCTGAGGCACCCAGCCAGTCTGAATGCAGAGGACAGCTCTAGAAAAATACTTGATCACAGGGCAGGAAAGCAAAGATTCCTTCAGGACAATCTTCTCAGGTTCAGTTTCAAGGATCTGCTTTTGGGTCTATCAAAAACCCCATGTGCACATAAAAAGCCTGGCAAACACCTGAGCCTACAACTGACCAGGCATTCCCAGGACAGCAAGAACTCCCCTTTGGGGGCAAACAGGCTGTTGTGGTGACAGCCACTGAAACATGGCTGTGACACAACAGAAACCTTTTCCCCCACATTAGACAATAAGATTTCATTAAAAATATTGTAGTATTCTAATTATAAAAGCACTTTGAATAAATCACTGGTTCTGTATTTACACAGACACAATTTCTTTGGTGCAGAAAAAGACAGGAAAGAGCACAGGAAGGGAGGAAGTGCTAAAAGCAAACGAACAAGTGCTACATGATAACAAAAGTGTCAGATCACAGCTCTGAGAGCTGCCAGGTTTCCTCACCTCATGACCCGTAAGAAAGAGCAGGAAGGCAAATCCATCTGATGTACACCAACATTTGTGCTTCCATGTTAGTTCTGTCAGCAAAGGTTGCTTTATGTGGCACCTGGGGCCAGGCAGGTGAACAGACCATGCCAGCATGGCCAGAACCCCTCAGTCCAAAAGTGAGAGTGACCAGCACACCGTGGTGGCAGTCTGGGGACAGGGTGAGGGAAGCATGCCTGGCACTGTGGGGCACTCTCATCCCACACCACATCCCTCTGGATAAGCTCACTGCTATTTCATGGACCTATCAGCACCTGCAGACGTGCTTGGGTTTGTGATCATCACAACCTCCTCAAAATACTGAATAAAGTTTGAAAAACAACTCTAAACTTTTACCTCTAAGCTGTGTCATATTATTATCTTTTTACTCCTAAAATACATATATTATTAATAAACAATGGCCTTATTTCAAAGATATTGAGCAATTTAGTTGACTTAGCTGGGGTTATAGGGAATCAGCATTCTTAGAAAAAAGAAAAGGCAAATATAGAAAACCTGGTCAGTAAAATTTTAAGTAAGATCTTTTAAAGTTAAGTGTTTGTTTAAAACTCCTAGAATTATTGCACTGACTTCACTTAGCTTGGAAAGTGCAGCCAAAATAACCAGGTTTTCATTTGTTTTCTTCTGCTTTAATTTACTGCATCATTAACTAGAAGTGCTGGAGTGCATGACAAAAAGAAATAAAAAGTAAAGTGTCTGAATTCTCCAAAGTCTGCTTGCTAAATAAGAGGCTTTTAAAAATATTAAAAATTCCACAAACACATCAGTAATAAGTCATTCCTTAGAAAATCCTATCACAATACTTCATAATTCAATGAAACTGAGCAAGTCTTTTTGCTCCTTGCAAATGTTGACCCCAGCAGGACTGGAGGCAGCTGGGGGCAGTGGACTGTGAAGGAAAAGGCACAATGTGTGACCAGGTCACTTGTGAAAGGACTCGCCACGAAGGTGAGGTGACATCAGGACACAGCTCAGCAAGCTGGTCTCTAGGGAGAGAGCCAGAGGCTCCTTTAGAGGGATTTCCCCCATGAAAATTCTTCTTTTCTAACAAGAGAACTATAAGGAAATTACCTATCAAACCTGGGATTCTGTCAACACCTCCTTCACCAGGACATTTAAACCCTGTAGGGAATCTACAAGGAAAAGGCAGTTGCTTTAGTTGCAGAAAAAGAGTTTGACCTAATTAAAAGTAGGACTGAAAATTTTTGGGAACGTTCTCAACATCTATACTCTAAGGGCTATTTGATGGTCTGGACTAACTACCCCAAAAAGGCCTGGATTTGTAAGGCAGAGTCCACTGCCCTATTTGTACCTGGAAGAGTAATATTCTTCTTCTAGCTCGTACAGGTCAATGGAGATCTCATCCCTCAGGGCAATCAGCTTCTTGTCACACTCCTCCTGCAGGCTCCTCAGCTGCTGGTTGCGCTGGTTGATGGCCTCGTTCACAGAGGGGAAATCATTGAGGATCAAGAACTGCTTCAGGTCAGACACAAGCTTCATCAGGGACTCGCCAGCTCGGACCTTGCAGCCTTGACAAAAATCACACATCACACATCAACAGGGCTTTGCTCCAGTTCCAACATCTCCCAAGCTGCTCCTTCAGCCCAAACTCTGGGTAAAAACTCCCACAATACGTGAGGACTCTGACAGAATTCTGACCCAGCCTTCCCAAACATGAAGTTACTCTCTTAGCAGCAGTCCTTGGGAGTGTTATAAAGGTCCAAAAATGAAGCCAACAGCCCCTGGAGGATGTGCTGCCCACAGGCCTGAACAGTACAGTGCTACTCACAATATTTGCAGCTCTGACATGCATCTCGTAGTTATCTTGTTCACCCTGGGTTGCTCGAGAGACTTGAGTTTCATCCTCAATCTAAAGAAAAAAGTACACAAATTCACCTCTATATATTTAAAATCGAAATAGACAATTACTATGTTATAAAGTATATGGGAATATATATGTGGATATGTGTGTGGATTTCCTGTATAGGTAGATATGTGTGTGAATGTCCTATATATGTGAAATGAGATCACACATTATATATGTGAAATTTACATCTGTATGTGAATTACAATTCAATTCACGTTGTGTGCAAGGCCGGGGGCTTGGAGCAACCCGGTCTGATGGAAGGCGTCCCTGCCCATGGCAGGGGGTGGAACGAGACGATCTTTAAGGTCCCTTTAAAGCCTTTAACATTCGGGGATCCGAAGAAAGGTTCTCCCCTCACAGCCCGTTCTTCCTCGCGCGTCCCCGCCCTTCTCCGCCTAGCAGCCGGGGTGCTCCCGCGGGGGCGCCGGCCCGCTCAGGCCCACCTTGGCTGTCTTGATGATCTCGGTGAAGTTATCCATGATGGACTTGACATCGTCCTTGAGGCGCTTGTTGTAGGACTGCAGCAGGGTCTCCTTGCTCTGGGGCAGCACCCGGGGCTGCGCCATGGCCGCGCCTTCCCCTCACGGCTCCGCCCCGCCCTCCCGCGCTCTCGCGAGAGCTCGCGCGCCGTAGATATCTCCCGGCATGCTCCGCTCCGCCTTTCTCTCCCGCCGCCCAAGATGGTGAGTGATGGCGGCGGCGCGGGGGGGCCGGGGCCATCCGCCGCCATCTGGGGCCGCCCGCCCTCATCCGCCGCCGGCGATGGGCCGCGGCAGCGCCGCGAGGGTGCTGGGCCGCCGGGGCAGGCGGTGGAGTGGTGTTTCGTGCCCGGTTGACGGTGATGGGGGCGGGCCGCCTAAGGGCCTGCCCGGCCGGGCCGGGAAGCTGCGGCTGCTGCCGGCTCGGGCAGCCCGGCCGGGCCGCGGGGCCTTCCCGGGGTGGGTCGCGTCCCGGTGGTCACACGGGTGCCGTGGGGTGTCTCGGCTGCTCTCGGGGAGCGCCAGGCCCGGCGAAGCGATCGTCACGCTCGCTTTAATCCTTTCCACTCTCGGGGTGCTTTATAAACCGTGTAAACGTAAAGCGAAGGATTTGCTCTCTCTCTGGGAGAGCAGGGCCGCCATGCTGGTGAAATGCCTGGGAAAATAAATGCATTTTCCAGGGTGGGCTGGTAACTTTTCCAAGCACGCGAGTTTTGGAAGCAGAAGAAGACAGAGTGTGTTTCTTGCTTGCAGCCGAAAGGAAAGAAGGCCAAGGGCAAGAAGGTGGCACCGGCCCCTGCTGTAGTCAAGAAGCAGGAGGCCAAGAAGGTTGTCAATCCCCTCTTTGAGAAGAGGCCCAAGAACTTTGGCATTGGTGAGTAAGTAGATATTTGGAATAGTTGCTCCCGTGTTTTTTTCTTGCTCAATGAACAGATGTGTAAGTTATAAACATCAAAGATCACTGCAGACTTTGTGCAGTGCCAGTCTTGTACGAGGCGCAGATGATGTGAAAGAATATTTGCTATCTGAGTGGTCGTGCTGACACATCACCACCAAGATCACTGATGCTCCTGTCCCGTTCCCGTGCTGCTGCTCTGGATTTGGGGCAGCCCTGAGCTAAAGGCTGTGTTTTTTTAGGACAGGATATCCAGCCCAAGCGTGACCTCACCCGGTTTGTGAAATGGCCACGCTACATTCGGCTGCAGCGCCAGAGGTCCATCCTCTACAAACGCCTGAAGGTTCCTCCTGCCATCAACCAGTTCACCCAGGCCCTGGACCGTCAGACAGGTGAGGATGTGCCCCACAAGGTTCTCTTAGCTTGGCCTGGAAATGGGATGTGTCTCAGAAAAGGGGAAAGAAACCAAAATAAGCCTTAACAAAGGTAGGCTGGGCTGTGAAGGGTTTTAGAGAGGTTTTAATAGCGACCATGGTGGTGTCCAAATGAATTTGCTGATTTAATCTTGGATTACTGCTGTGTATCCTGAAAAGGGATTTAGAAAATACCAAAGTTCTGTTTATTGACCCAAACCCTGTGTTAAGTCTTAACTGTAATTCCATTCTTCCAGCTTAATGTAGAACAACCCAGGGTGGTATAAACAGATTGCTTGAGACATCTATGGGAGTGCAGGTTTTGGGGGAAAACTGGCACTGAAGAAAGAAGGGATTCAGGGGTCTTCTGTGAACGCAGAAAACTTTGGACCTGTGTAGAATAATTTTCTCCTCACAGATGCTCCTTGCTTTAAAAAAGCCAGTGCACCACCTCTAACCGTAATTGCTGTGGGGGTCCACAGGCATTTCCTCATCCAGACAGTGAAGGAGCTCTCAGTGCCATCAGAGGTGCCTGCAAATAGGGGCTCTCAGGGTGCTTTTCTCTTGGACTGTGCAGATGATGATCACTTTTTGCTGTGAAAAAACATGTGATGACAACCACCAAGATCGCTGATGCACTGCAGTGTTTTTAAAAAATCAATGCTTAAGATTTTCAGGTCATGCAACTAATTAGTAGGTGTTCTATTCCAGCTACACAGCTTCTGAAGCTGGCACACAAATACAGGCCTGAAAATAAGCAAGAGAAGAAGCAGAGGCTACTGGCTCGTGCTGAGCAGAAAGCTGCAGGAAAGGGAGATACTCCAACCAAGCGGCCACCCGTCCTCCGAGCAGGTAACTTTGTACCTGAGCTGATGGAATATGGGACAGTGGCATTTGTGAGAGAGAAAACTGATGGAAGAGTTGGTTCTTCAACCAGCCTTGGACAAGCTATGGCAATGATGTTATGAATTTCTTCACCTGAGCTCAAAGTGAAGAGCAAAATAGACGAGCTTTTTAACCCTGAGCTTTAGCAAATTGTCCATGAAGTGTCTTTGTGCCACTGATGGGGAAAGTTCTTATAACTTCCATAGTGATGCTGTGCTATGGAATCAGAGTTTGCAAGAAAGCTCTGAAAATGGACTGAGAAGAATCAAAACTTACCTAGAACTTGTTTTTCAGGTATTAATACTGTCACAACTCTGGTGGAGAACAAGAAAGCTCAGCTTGTTGTTATTGCCCACGATGTAGACCCCATTGAGGTGAGCATGTTACAGGCTACCTGTGTAACTTAGGGTGGGGTCAGAAGTGCTTTTAAGGCAAAAATGGATTTTAGGACAAAAGAGAATGCACCAAAAAAACCCCATATTTTCCAAAACTGGGATCCTTGTGCGTGTTTGTAGTTGTCCTGGTTGGACAGTGAGGCTGGGCCCTTGCAATGATGTTTTGAATTTCTTCACCTGAAGCAGCAGTGAAGAGCAAAACGAGCTTTTTAACACTGAGCAATTGCCACAGCCCAGGCTGACAGCCAGCACAAAGGGATGCTCTCCCTCAGTTACTCAGCACTCCCTTCCCTTTCAGCTGGTGGTTTTCCTGCCAGCCCTGTGCCGCAAGATGGGGGTTCCCTACTGCATCATCAAGGGCAAAGCCAGGCTGGGCAGGCTGGTCCACAGGAAGACCTGCACCTCCGTGGCCTTCACCCAGGTTAACCCGTAAGTGTTCTGGGAGCTCACTTGATTGTCTTGTGCAGAAAGCAAACTGCCCTAAGCACAGGCTCTAGGGCAGGTGCGTTACAAACTTGGGTCTCTCTGAAGTAGTAAAATGAATATTTTATTACTAGTAAATTTTAAATTTTATCAGAGACCACCTCCTGTAGTGTCTGATAAAAATGTCTCTATTAAATCCTGAAGGTGCAGATTATTTTGGTTTACCAGAAGGGTGGTTACTCTAAAATCTGAGCAGTGCAGATTCTGAGTGTTAACCCTTTGCAAGCAATGCTTTTGCTTAACCTGAAAAATTGGGCTGTTACTAGAAGCTCTCAAATTCTATGGCAAAATACTTACGGAAAATGTTAATGAGGCTCTAAAGGAACTAAAATTGTCATTAACAGGGAGGATAAGGGCGCCCTTGCAAAGCTGGTGGAGGCTGTCAAAACCAACTACAACGACAGATATGATGAGGTAAGATTCTCTGCACTGCTGGCCTTGTCTTCTTACACTGTTAACATTCCCAGAAGGGAGAAATGGGACATAGTGACATTAGTTTATTACCTGGGTGTCTTATACATAGATTTGCTTACAGCGTGCCCAGATTCTTTACCTGAGGATGGGATAAAATGTGGAAGCTGTCAGCAGGTTAGAAGTAAACAACAACCCTAGGGCAAGGATTGTAGAGAGGGCAACAGCTTCTGCTACCTAAACTCCATATCCCAAATCCAGGAGTTATGGAATAGCTGAATCCAACATCCCTCAGCGGGAAAGATTTTAAGCTTTTCTCTGTGCTGCCCCAAAATGCAATGCTTAAAATGTGTAGGACTTCCTAGCTGAGGGAGCTCTTCCCCTTGTGCAGAATTGAGTGCCACAGTAAGAGATGGAATGAGGTCTCTAACCTGTTCTCTCCCTTGCAGATCCGTCGTCACTGGGGCGGGAATGTCCTGGGTCCAAAATCGGTGGCTCGCATTGCAAAGCTGGAAAAAGCAAAGGCTAAAGAACTGGCTACGAAGCTGGGCTGAAGATGTACTGCATTGCACCGTGTTTTCTGTACATAATAAACCCCAGCTGTTTCAGTGGTCTCTGTTCATGGGAGTGTTCTAGGCATGGAGTTAGCACAGTGGCATTGCTGTGCCTTCCATCCAGTGACAGAATAGTGCTGGGCAGAAATGGCTGCACAGAGCTGGTTATTACTTAACTTGAAATATCTTTCCTTAATTACTAGTTCTGTGTAATAACTCTTCTCCCTTGAAAACACAGCCCAGCAGCTCAGCTGCACATGGGATTTTGAAGTTGACTGAGCTGGGCTAGTTCTGACTTTAAACCCGGCTCGGTTTTGCAAATCTAAACTGGAAATAGCTCCTGGCTTCTCCTTACTTAGGACTGGGTTACAGTATGGGTTAAACATGGTGTTACAACCTTCCACACCTGCAGTGCCTCTTGCAGTGAAGGCATGCTGAGGGGGGAAGAATCAAGACCTTCCTGTGGTTCTGTTCTTTCCTGAGTTCTCACTTGGCATGGTGGCACTGTGGAGGCTACCAAGGCTCCAGCTGTGGTAGTTGCTTGGTTTTGGCTGCCCTCATCTTGCAAAGCCACAGGCTGTCTTCCAACTAGACCTGAGTGTCCACAGTAACCTCTAATTCAGGTTTGCTGCTGTTCCATGTAAGATGCATGATGCAAGTCATACGGCAAAGACCTGTAGGCCTTTATTTATTCTGCTGCATCTGCTGTGAGCGTTTCCTGACTTCGGGAAGGTCTACTTGCTGCAAATAGGCTGATTCACAAAATCCTCTGGATTTATCTTAAGGAAAAAAAAGTAGAGATGTTAAAATGTAGCTTACAACCAACCATGATAGAAAAATGTATTCTTGTGATTACTATTGAAGTTCAGTGCTCCCAAGCTGCAGCCAAACCACACTGGATTGTTTAAAAGTCTATTTGCAGCTTGATGTTTGCTGAAACTGGTTTGGAATTCCAGGTGCTTCAGTTACTTAGGACTGAGCAGGCTCCTGTCATCCATAGAAGTCTGCTCTTGACTGTAGCACAAAGAGGTTTCTTCCTTCCCCTCACAGAGGTAGCTTCTGTATAAATTTCTTGTACCACAAGAAGGAAGTTGCAGCACACAAGCTGTACCTGTGAGAGAAAATCACGTTGGCACCTTTCCAGGGTGGACTGGCCCCTCCCTAAGAGCTGCAATAGCCAGGTCAAACCACCTGGCACAAGCTATTTAGGTTAAAACTGGGCTTTTGTAGCTCAAGAGCTCCTCCAGGCACTCCAGAGCAGCCCGGGGCAGGTTCCCCAGGCAGGCTGGTCCCTTACCAGGTGACAATGTACTGCATGTGCTCGTTCCGCAGGCTCACCCTGGTCTGGCCCCCGATGGGCCCCCCTGGGACCGTGCTTCCTGTGGGGACAGCACAGCCAAGTTAAATCCTCATCTGCATAGTGTGAGAGGGGAAGAAGGTGATTATTCTGCTGGGTACCGTGCTCTCCCTCAGGCAGTGGTGGTCCCAAGTTCACAGAATCCCAGAATGGTTTGGGTTGGAAGGGACCTTAAAGCTCATCTCATTCTACCCCCTGCCATGGGCAGGGACACCTTCCACTAGACCAGGTTGCTCCAAGCTCCATCCAGCCTGGCCTGGAACACTTCCAGGGATTAAGGGGCAGCCACTGCCGCTTTGGGCAACCTGTGCCAGGGCCTCCCCACCCTCACTGGAATTCCTTCCCAGTATCCCATCTAACCCTGCCCTCTGGCACTGTGAAGGCTGACAGAAGTCCTTCTCCAACTCGATCCTAGGCTCCATGTCACCTTCAAAACAGTGGGCTGGCAGAGCACAGGAAGAGAACTGAGGGGAAAGGGAGGGAGAGTGATGTAAATTGGACATGGGGCTGGGTTCCTCTGTGACTTACTGAAATCTGCATCGATGAAGATGGGCTCAGCACCAGTCACCCTGGCCATGGCCTCCAGGTCCCGGTAGTGCCAGCGGTTTTTTTCAATGTTATTTTCAGGCACAAAGGGTTTCCTTTTTTCTGTTAACCTCACCACCCCTGTGAGATCAATCTCATCTTCAATCTGAGGAGGAGTGCAGAAAGAAAAAAAGGAATGTTCCAAGATTGATTTCATATTGTGACACATCAAGTCCTGTCAGGAAAATGGCACTTGAGGGGTCTGAGCATAAATGAAGTGGTGGCTGTTCCCTGCAGTGGGGTAGTGCTGTAACACAGCAGGGAAAAGGCAGAACAAGAACAGCTCCTCGTTTGTAAAACACATTATTTACTTAACAAGGTGGGAAACAAAGGTTTGTTGTCTTTGAAAAGTGCAATGACTAATGAAATCACCTCCCACGATGCTGAATGAAGCTCCTGCCTTTCTGGATTAGTGAGTGGTGCCTCTGGGTAACCAAGGGGCACAAAGTAACACCCCCCATTCCCTGGATCCCCCTTACCTGTCCCTTCAGCCTGGTCTCTGGTTTCAATTTGTTCCTGGGCACAAATCCTCGGTTGACTAAAATTGTGACCCTAGAGTTACATAAAGAAGTACTGCTCAGGAATGAAAGGCATGAAATGAAAATTCCTGCTGCTGCCTAGAACTAAATACCAGAAAAAGAAGCAACCCACATGTTTGCTGCCACTTTTGCCATCACCTGAATGCACATTATAAAGGAATTTAAATACAGTTTCAAATCGAGCCTCAGTAATGTCACAGATGCCTTTTAAGGCAGGGAGTGATTGCTACAAACCCAACCACCAAGATTCAGCTTTTCCAAGGAGAAGTGAGTATTGCTGTGGTCCTTCATTAACAAAGGACTCTTGACAATAATATCAGAAGGCTAAATATGATTTATTAACATGACTCCATAATTCAAAGGATTTGGGCTATTATGTGCCCAGCCTGGACCATCTGAAGCTCTTGCTTCGAGCTCTGTCCAAGGAATGCCAGAATAGCTTACACAATCAGAGATAACAACTTTTCACCTCATAGGTTGAAAGGAAGAAAAACCCCCATCTCCTATTACCAGGAGACAGGCAGAAAAATCTAAATGTCCTTGAAACACAACTCAGAGCTTTTGTTTATAGAAACTTCTACAGAGTAAAAGACAGTAAAAAAATGCTTTCCCATGGGAAGAATTTTCTGCCGGCCTACATGCAGGAAAATTTATAATCTAAGTTTCATGTTGTTCATGCAACAAGTGAGTGCTCCCATGGAGCAGGACTCCCCTGAACTCACCCGAGCTCCGTGCAGTAGAAGGGGGTGACGACGTTGGCTCCGTTCTCGGGGTGGGATGTGATCCTCCCGGCTTCCCGCGCTTCCCGCTCGGGGTCCAGCAGGGAGCGGGGCAGGATGTACAGCTCCTTGGAGTGGTCAAAGCGCCCTCGGACCTGCACAGGCCTGTACTCCAACTCCTTCAGTTCCATGGGGCTGCATGGAACAAGAGGAAAACAAAATGATGGCTGTGCCAGGGGAATTCCATCAGGAGATTTGACTGCGGGATTCTCCTTTTCCCTAAAGGTTCACTCTGGGTGGAGCCTGTTGGCAAACACAGGCAGAAGGCAAATAGCTCATGGAATATGGCTTAATATATTTAAACTGTCCCAGAGAATCAAATAGAGATGATCAGGTGCATCCAGGGAGAAATTCTTTTCCATGATATCTGCAACCCAGGTATCACAGAGCAGGTGGACTCATTGCCCCTGCATCCAGCCATGGGAAGTGTTTCTTTCCCATCCCAGACCATGAAATCCAACAACTGAGCCCTTCTGAGAATTGTGCCAGGTGACCAAGTGACCTTAATCTCTCTTGCATCTCACACAACTGCTCCACATGTGGGGCAGGGCCTGCTGTTGCTCCAAGACTCCCTGTTGCAATAACAATTCCTTCGGGACACCACAGACACCCAAGTCCTCTTTTCCCAGTGGGATTAAAAATGCTATGAATTACATCCCACATCCTCCTGAACAGAGATTCATCCTTCCCCATGCATTTAGAGTATCCCCTAGGAAAGTAAAAAAAAAAAAAAAGAAACTATCAGGATCTCTTTCTAATTTGCTGGCACATCCCAATTTCCATTGCACCCCTTCATTTTCATGCAGGTTACTTCAGCACAAGCTCATTAGTGCACAGTCCATATTTAATATTCCCAGTCAGTGCTCTGTAGACAACAAACCATCTCTGTTTCCATACTCTAATGTCAGAGGGATGGGATCTGCTGTGATTCTTGATGCCAGCTGTGCAATCAAATCTAATTTCCACTTGCGCCGCTGAACCTGGAGGTAAACAAACACAAAAGTAACTCCTAGGGTAGAACAGAGCAATGTAACAACCCCAGCAAGCCCTAAAATCTTGGTTATAATTTTCTCATCAGACCTGGCCTAAATCAGGGTAATTGGAGATATGAAAATAGAGGCTATTGAATTTAATTTGAGGAAATATTTATACTAAAATAAAAGTATAAAAAAAATACTTCCTTTAAAGACTTACAAGTGGACAGTTGGAAAACAGAAATATAAAATAACAGCCAATCTTTAACCTTCCTGTTGTCTGAACTAGATCAAACAGATGGAAAAACTTGACAGTCCTCAGTGCTCATCTTTTGAAAAAATGAAATATTTATTTGTACCTGCCATGTGCCAAGACCAAATGTAGTCAGAGGGACGAGGAGAAGGCCCCATTTCAGCAAGGCATCCTCTCCAGATGTGCCAGCAGCTGCTGTAGAACTTCGTGATCTGCAGAACCTCAAACAAACATCTACAGAAAACCAGAACGAGGAACAGGATTCAGAGAAGAGATGCCAAATTCCTGTAGCATATTACATGTTGGTACTAGGGTGAAACAGGGCAGAAGCCCAGACAAATATTTTCTTACCTTTACTCTTTTGAACCAGACCAGAACCTCCTTTAGTTAGGGCATATCCAAAAAATGTTCTTCTGATCAAGCACTGTGATGCCTACCCAGAAAAAGAAAGATCCTTTATAATGTTGCTGCTTTATAAAACTTGTATTTAGGTGGTATCAGTAAACTTGATGATTGCATGGAATATTGTTCATCCACTGATTGAAGTCTCAAATGAGCAAGTGCCTGTGAAACACTATGGGTAAGGCTATAATTTAAATGAAATAAGATAAAATTTCCGTTACAGAGCTGCCTATAGCACAGCAATGAACTTCCATCCACGCTATCAGCAAACACACATAAGTTTAATCTATTATTAACAGAAACATGGGCCTACAGGGGACAGGATCAGGGGACAGGATGAAGAGACGGGAAGAGGGAATAGGATGAAGAGACAGGATCAAGGGACTGGATCAGGATGAGGGAACCGGATCAAGGGATAGGATGAGGAGACTGGATCAGGGAACAGGATGAGGGGAGAGGATCAGGGGACAGGATAATGGGATAGGATCAGGGGACGGATGAGGGGACAGGACCGAAGGACAGGATCAGCGGCTTACCCGTCCCGGCCCCTCTGCGCCGAGCCTCCCNCCCCCCCCCCCCGCCCCCGCCGCTCCCTCAGCAGCCTGGGCCCCGCTCGCAGCACCAGCGCGGCCATGGCGGCCCCGCTCTGCCCGGCCCGG
>VXAX01002339.1:0-50749 GCA_013399835.1 Leptocoma aspasia | reverse complement strand
CAATGTTTCCAAAATAAAGCAGAACACGGGAAACAAATTTAAAAGCTCAAAAAGATGAGGACAACAAATGACAAAACTGTTGAAGTTTTTGCTAGCATAGTTTTTATCTCGTCTCTGAGATCCTTACCCTGGCAGGGGATATAAAAAGTTGCTCTTGCGTGGGATCTGAGTGCTGAGCTCAGATTTGTGACACATTGTAGCTGGGTTTTTTTTCTCCAGGGATGAATCCTATTTCCATGGTCGAACGGGCTGGTGGGAGGAGCTGTTTCTGACTCGAACCAAGGAAGATGGAGAGAGAGGAGGGTCCACGGTGCTGAGGGCGTGGGAGGACTTGAAGGGTGGGAGGCACCGAGGGGATGCTGCTGGGGATCCTCTGGTGAGGGTGGAGGATCAAGGGGGACAGGGCAGCTGAAGGTCTGGCTGCCTCCTCCACCTCTTATCCTTGCCTTTAGGAGATCAGAAATCCTTTGGAGCTGAAGCAGGAACTGGAGGAAGATCCTTCTGGAGGACTCCTTAGCCTTTTGTGCGGCAAACAGCAGGGTCTGGCACGGTAAGGGAAAAGAATTCCAGTGAGACATCCCTCTCCACAGCCTTTCTTCCAGCACCAGGAGTCCTTGCAGCTCTCTTTTCCTCCAGTCCCTCTCTCCAGCCTTCCCTCCTGGACCAACTCACCCACCAAATTTCCTCTCTTCCAGCACGCTTTTGCTTGGCTTTGTGAAAAATATCCTTAGTGTCCTCACTGGGAAGTGGAATGGAAAAGGGAATTTTTCCCAAAGGGCTGGAGGCACTGCCTGCTTTCACTCTCTTCTCAGTTCAGAACTTTCAGGAACTGTGAGATTATTGGCAGGGCAGGGGATGTGTGGGGTGTGGAATTGCTTTTTAAACCACTTTCCTTTTTATTGATAACTGTTGTGCCATACTGGAGCCTGGCAGAGAACATTGGTGCCTTTGTTAGAGACAGAGCAGCTGTAACTCATCTTCTCATTCACAGCCACTTCCAGTGGTTATTTCTCAGGCAGTGACAAAAGGAGGACAAAGCCTGACACTCTGGATTGTCACCCAACATAAACGCTAAGAAAAGTCTTTTGCGAGGAAATCAGTCCGTCCCTGGCAGAGCATTAAGCACATGCTCTGTGTTTGTACACCTAGAGCACAGCAGCTGGAATTTAAAATCAAATAACCCCCAAAATTCTGCAGTTTCCAGGGCCAGGTTCTGAGAATTCCTGACATTGTACTCGGGCAATTCAAGAATGATGCAATAGAGAGAGTTAAACTGGATTTTGTAGTGAGTTTAGGCACTGTAATCCTTTCCCAGGAGCTCCAAGCACGATTCTTGGTGTATCACATTTCTGTGAACATCTAGCCTGGAACATTCTCCCTCAGTGTCACCATTTAGCTCCCATTTGCCTTTGGAAGCTGCTCAGTGAATTAAACCCAGGGGTTGTGATTCCTCAGGAGAAGGCAGCAGCACTTGCTGGTGCCTGTGGTAATTTTAATTTATGATCTGTCTCCCGGGTAAGGACTGGTTTCTCCGTTAGCACCTCCCTTAAAGGTCACGGTCTGGGCTGCATTTTTCTCTCTGACATTTGTCCACATGCAGCACATAGGGAGAAATTAAGTTTGCAGATGTGACCTATGATAACATTTCTGAAATAAATCAAAACAGCACAAAATATTGCTGAGGAACTGCTCGAAATGTCAGCGTGGCAGTGAGATGAACAGTTGTTTTTTATTGAATGTTCTGCTCTGCTCAAGTGTCCTCCAAACAATTGTCAGTGGGTAAAATCTGTCCTGAAATCTGCCTTTGCCATTTACTGCCGAGAATGCTTGCACTCTTAACAGCTTCTAGACGAACCACAACATTCAGACTGAAATATATTTATTAAATATGAAAAGGAGATGAACAATTACATTTTTATTTTTGCATATTTGCTTATTATATATTTATTCATTATATATTATTTATATATTATATATATTATATAGTNATATAAAAAATACAATTTTAGAGCATTTGTATGACACTTTTAGTCCTGTCCTGTGTAGTTGTGCAAAGAATCTGATGAGGCCTACTCAAGGCAAGATTATTTCATATCTGTGGGTGCTTAAGAGATGAAATCTTGACTCTGCTGGAACAAGTGGGGACAATTCCCAGAGGATTTGTTATCCGTATTTAAACCAGATGTGACCGACGTGTCACAGCCAGCGTGTCCCATAGCCTAGGAGCACCTTTCTGACACAGCCTGGGTTAAGATGACCTAAAATCTGTGGCAGTGAGGTGGAAGTGCTCTGCTGTTGCCCGCTGGTGAGGGCACTGCAGGGGCTGCTGTGCTCCCCAGGGCCATGGCTGAGCGGGTGCTGGTGATCGGCAGCGGGGGCAGGGAGCACGCCCTGGCCTGGAAGTTGGCCCAGTCCCCCCACGTCAAACACGTCTTTGTGGCTCCAGGAAATGCAGGCACAGCTGACAACGGGAAAATCTCCAATTCAGGTAAAAAGGGTGCAAGAAAATCCCGCTCCAAGCAGTCAGTGCTGCAGCAACTGGGACAAACCAACTGGGCAGGCACCAGGTGCTCGACTCTGACTGGTGCCACAAATGACTGAAGGCACAGATTTCTTTTTTATTCTGTGTTTTGTTTCTGAATTTCAGAGCTGCCTCCTAAAACACCCTGCTCTATTTGGTTTTTAGCCTTGCTGCTTAACTAATTGAGGCTTATATGAGACTGTATTTCTACACCTCATTTCTTCCACTTTTATGCTTGAATTCCGTGACCAATTCCAGTGAAACTTAACCCAGGAATAGCGGGCTCAAAGTTCTTAATTCTGAACCATCTCTGTGTCTGCCCAGGCTGCTCAGTGAAATTTAGCTGCATCATCCAATGCTTTGAGTAAATCTTTACTCAGCTACTGAAACTGGGCACTGCCAGGGATCCAGGGGCAGCCACAGCTTTCCCAACCTTAAGTTTTATTTTGCAAAGTTGCTATTGTTGTGATAAGCACCTTTTGAAAATATATCTTGATTACACATGGCAGCTAAAAGAGATTTAATCCGTTAGCAGATGTGTATTTAAAACAGTAGTGCAAATTGGAGTTGTTCCCTGTTCCTTTTGGACTCTGCTATTATTACATTGATATTTCATTTTGCCCTTCATGGGCTGTTTCATGATTTTAATCACACTTTTACGGGGATGGAAAAAAAACCATTCTCATCTCCTGTCTCTTATTTAGGCTTTACAGTCATCAGTTAATTCTTTTTCCTTTTCAGCTGTATTAGTGAGCAATCACACTATTGTAACCCAGTTCTGCAAAGATCATAACATTGGGCTTGTCTTAGTTGGCCCAGAAGCTCTTTTGGCAGCTGGTAAGTTAATAAAATAATTAAATAAACGTAAGTTGACAGAAGAAACAGATAAATGCTATGATAATATTATAATATAATAAATAAACAGAATAATATCAAATAATTAGATAGTCTCATTATTTTATATTATTCTATTTGTTTATTTATTATTTGAATAATAGCAAATTTTAAATCAAATTATTCAAATAATTATTTGAATAATATCAAATAATTAGATATTCTAATATCAAAATATTAGATATTGATTTTTTGACAGAAAATGATCAGCACCTTGAATTCTGCTTTAAAATGGGGGAGGTAACAGTGGGAGTGCTCAGCAACATACAGAGCTAAAGAGCCTTAAAATGGCAGCTGAGAAGGGTCAGTGGATATTCAGAACCTCCTTTGGAGGGTGCATGAATCATCTGAGACAAAGGGAAGTGTGAGGAAGGGAGGATGGGAATTTCCTTCTGTCCCACGGCTCGATGTCCCCAAGGAGCCCCCTTGGTGCCTGAGCTGTTTCTGTGGCTCAGGCATTGTGGATGACCTGAGGGCAGCAGGGGTTCGGTGCTTTGGGCCCTGGGCCAGGGCAGCCCAGCTGGCCTCCAACAGCAGCTCCAGCAGAGCCTTCCTGGATCGCCACGGGATCCCCACGGCGCGCTGGAGAGCCTGCAGCAGCCCGCAGGAAGCCTGCAGGTTCATCACCAGGTAAATGTGCTGCCATGGCTGCTCTGCCAGCCACCCGGGCCTGGGGCCTTCCCTCAGGCCTTGGGGACTCCTCAGCTCTTGCTCTTCTCCAGCAGGTGCTGAATTAATCAGCTCTGTAATTAGAGACAGGAGATGGAGGTGCAGGTGTGGAGCTGCTGGAGCCCCTCTGCAGCCAGGCTGGGAGAGCTGGGGGTGCTCACCTGCAGAGGAGAAGCTCCAGGGAAAGCTCAGAGCCCCTGCCAGGGCCTGAAGGGGCTCCAGGAGAGCTGGAGAGGGACTGGGGACAAGGCATGGAGGGACAGGAGCCAGGGAATGGCTCCCAGTGCCAGAGGGCAGGGCTGGATGGGACATTGGGAATTAGGAATTGTTCCCTGGCAGGGTGGGCAGGGGCTGGGATGGAATTCCCAGAGCAGCTGTGGCTGCCCCTGGATCCCTGGCAGTGCCCAAGGCCAGGCTGGACACTGGGGCTGGGAGCAGCCTGGGACAGTGGCAGGTGTCCCTGCCATGGCAGGGGTGGCACTGGGTGGGCTTTAAGGTCCTTCCAACCCAACCCTCTTGTGGTTCCACCATTCTGTGAACTGCAGCAGGCTGATTTTTCTGTTCTCAGGTCCCAGCTCTCCTTCTTTTCCATCTGCTTCTTCAGGATGCTCAATAAGCCATTTATAGATAAAAACTTGGAATAGAGAAAAATAATTTAACCAATTTTTCTGTTAGTTAAGGGCTAAGAATCATTTCTACCCAGACAGATATGAGCAAAATGCTCTCTCAGGATGATTTGGAAGGTTCTGGTCAAATATCCATAACTAAAGGAGAACAGTCTCATTTCTTTGCCTGTGGGTTGTGTTCCCAGACTCCTTGTCCTTGCTGGCAAGTGCTCCAGGTGGGATAAACTGATGGAATCTGTGGGGTGTTGTTGAATAAAACCAACCTTTTCTCTGGTTTTGCTCTGTCAGAACACCCAGTTTATGTTGCTGCCACACAGAGACAGGGCAACACCTTCTCTGTCAGCAAGTGCAAGGCTCCAGAGGGAAAACTGTCCCAGGTGTGCTCAGCCAGATGGGGACAAGGGCAGCCTGGTGGGAGCCTGCGTGGTGTAAACTGGGCTGAGGTTTAACCTAACAGAAATCATAGTGTGGAAAGGAGAGTGAGGTGTTCCTTCAGGAAACAGGAAGTTCATGTGCAGAATCAGCCCTTTAAAAAACATTTTATTTGGCTGTTCACAAACCAGAGCGTGACTGGGCAAAGTTAAAACACATTAATGAACAGGGTGATGCTTTGTTCTTTTTAAACTTCTGCATTTAGTTTGTGTTTCAGAGTAAGTGGGGAAATTCTGGAGGTACAGTGGGAGTGTGGGGGACACTCAGGAGCAAAGTGGTGATTTCCCTGGATTGCCTGGGTGCAGCAGGGATGTCTGACCCCCACTCTGCTTCCCTTAAAGCACAGACTTCCCCGCACGGGTGGTGCGGGCGCGGGGTCCAGCGGCCAGGAAAGAAGTGACCATTGCAGCCAGCAAGGAGGAGGCCTGCAGAGCTGTCCAGGAGATCATGCAGGTGCATAAATCCTTAATTCATCCCTGCCAGTCCAAGTCTTGGTGCTCTGTACTCTGGCAGTTTGTAATTCCAGCTACAGGAGACAAGTAATTTTGGGAGAAACTTGTTTGTTCGACTCAAGAGTTTCCCTGGGTCTCCTCAGATTCCTGCTCTGTGCCCCAGGCAGGGCTGGGAGCTTTTGTGACTGAACTTCTGGTCCAGCCTCGGGTCCCACTTCTCTGGCCCTCCAAATTGTAATTTTTCCTTGTCTCCCAGGCCTGGTAAGGAATATTTCAGTGTTGCCTCCTTATGTCCAAATGAAATTCTATTGGCTTTCCCCACTGGCATTCAAGCAAGCTGGCACTTCGCACATACATTGATTTTTTTTTGTTAAAAGTAAATCAAGAGAGGATTTAGGCAGTGGATTGATGTCTGCTCGCTGGGGATTTCTTTTGTTTTGTTCTGCCTTTGACAGGACAGAATGTTTGGAGAGATGGTTGTTATTGAAGAACTGCTTCAAGGGGAAGAACTTTCTGTAGGTATTGATGGTGTGATGTTGTGCTTTTACTCTTTAGCATTATTGCTGTGCTTCTGCATAAACACCCAAGTCTATTGTTTCAAATCTCAAATCCTTTTGTTTTATTTGCACTTTGAGAAATGTGTATCTTTTGCACATATATAACATGCAATCTAAGCCCTGTGTCATGCTAACCAATGCATGTTGCCAGTAGATTTTTCTTCTACATTAGCAATGACATTGCATTTATAGTGGTTATTTTAGGGTATTTTTTCCCCCTAAAGTGACTCAAAACATGTTTTTATGGACTTTGCCTTGTTAATTATTGTTACATCTATAACTTTGTGCTAATATTTAGTGCCTCTTCTAAGCTATTCACATGCCAGAGGACAGGCGTGTGTCCATGTGACTCAAAACCTAATTCATCAAAATGGAATTGCAATGAGAGCCACCATTTCTCTTGGTAATTTAAACATGAGAAAGAAACAATGAATCCTTCAGGTCAATGGGCTTGTAGCAGAATAAATGAAGCCTATTGGATCTAAATGGATTCTGAGCAATTCTTTACTCAGAGGCTGGGCAGAACCTGGCACAGGGTGCCCAGAGCAGCTGTGGCTGCCCCTGGATCCCTGGCAGTGCCAAGGCCAGGCTGGACACTGGGGCTGGGAGCAGCCTGGGACAGTGGAAGGTGTCCCTGCCATGGCAGGGGTGGCACTGGGTGGGCTTTAATATCCTTTGCAGTCTGGGCTTCTGCAATTTCTGTATTTCCCAGAAGAGCTGAGCCTCAGCCTGTGCCCAGCAGTGCTGTCCCTGGGCCTGGCGGTTGTGGCCATGGTGGACACTGTGGCCGCTGTGGCCGCTGTCCCCGCTGTCACCGCTGTGCCCGTGTCTCTCCCTGCAGTGCTGCTGTTTCACCGACGGTGTCACCGTGGCCTCCATGCCCCCGGCTCAGCCCCACAAGCGGCTGCTGGACGGGGAGCAGGGTCCCAGCACGGCCGGGATGGGAGCCTATTGCCCCGTGCCTCAGGTACAGCCCCTGCTGCCCCAAACTCTGCTGGGCACAGCCCTGAGTGCCTCAGCTGCTTCTGCTTCACACCTTCACACTCATTCTTCGGGGTTTCCTTCTCTGCAGTAGCCTCTCCTTTGCCTCTCCCATTATTCCTAAACTTTGTTTCTCTGCTCCCATTAGCATCACGTCAGAAATCCCTGCAGAATTCCCTGTGTGCCTGGGGCCTTTGTGCCCTGAACATAACCTGGGGGTCCTTGCTGGTCCTTTAAGCCCTGCTCCAAATCAGCTGCTCCAACACATGATCAGTGTGTGTTTCTCCAAGGACAGAAACACTCTGACTGTGTTCAGCCCAGGTTCCTCTCCCAGGACTCCTCCAGAAGCACCCAGAGCACCTCGGGAGGCAGAGCAGTGAGATTCCCACCCCTCAGACAGCAGCAGCCAGGGCAAGGAGCAGGGCTTGGGGTGGGACAGCAGCAAACAGCTCAGGTTTGACCTCCTCAGCCCAGTCCTTCCAGCAGGGCCAGCAGATGCCATCACTGCCTCAGGGGCTTTGATTTGGTTGTCAGGTTCCAGAAGCTCTCCTAGAGCAAATCAGGGGTGCAATCCTCCAGCACATCGTGGACAGCTTGAGACAAGAAGGAGCAGCCTATGTAGGTGAGTGAGCACCTGAAAACCAAGGTAAGCCCCTATCCAGGTCACTTCCATTATCAGAGGCTGCTTTTGAATTCCATTTGGTATTTGTTTAAAAAAAAAACCCCAGCAACAGCTCATTTTTCAGGCAGTGTTAAGCCTCACTCATTTGGTTCACAGCTCTTTGTTTGGGAGAGAACTTTGGCCTTTTCTCCTTAAAACACCATGATTTTATTAAATATTTTTAAATAAAATAGATTTATTTGCAGGTCAGGGCAGAACATATACTTCAGTCCTGCTGTAGTGCTCACTCCTACATACAACAATGTCCATTTTCTCCAGATCTTTATCCAGAGGCTGTTTTGGAAAAGGCAGGTGGTGCCCACAAGTGTCAATGCCAAGGGCTGCTGTTGGCACTGAAGAGATCTCAGACCTCTAGAGAGTTGGGCTCCCACCCAAATCTTCAGTTTCTTCTTTTGGGAGGCCTTTTTTACAATGCCAGAGTAAGAATGGAGTGGGAGTTTAGTAAGAATGGAGTTGGGTGCATGAAGCCAGAGAACCTTTGCTTTGTGGGGTTTAAAATGTGGTGTCCTGTTCCTCAGGTGGCTGCTTGTCCCTTTTATGGATATTTGGGAATTATTATGATTTGCATCTAAGTGCTTGCAGAACTCTTGCTCCTAATGCCTTCTGATTTGCAGAAATGAATCCCAGACTCCAAAATGCTCTGTTTCATTTAGAGGAGTTCTTAAAAGTAAGAAAGAAAGAAATGTTTAAGTTCATTTGCTTGGCTGTGCTCTTTGTGTCCAGGGGTGCTGCAAACAGGTTTGATGCTGACCAAAGAGGGGGTGAAGATTTTAAACTTTAAATGCCAGTTTGGGGATCCCCAGTGTCAGGTGAGTGGAACACGCTGGAAAATTAAAGATGCTCCATTCTTTTACCTCTTACTGTTGTAGTTTATTTCTAGGGAAAGATCTGGATGTGAACATCTTAGACAATGTCTGAGGTAACTTAAAATTTTGGCTCATCAGCTCCTGTGAATTATTAGTTAAAGGCTTTAAGTTAAACCATGGTTCCTCAGATTTTGTTTTTCTGGATAGAAGCAGAATGGGAGGGGCCTAAATTCATGTTCCTTCTACATAAGCTCACACTTTGTGTTTCTAAATTTATGACTGGTGCCAAAAGATGCTGCAAATTAAATGCTCACCCAGAACTTCCAAATCTACTGGCTTGGCACATACAGATTTTATTCCATCAACTGAATTTCCCCTAAGGTGAATTTCAGCAAGCCAGCAAAATAAAAATTAACTTCCATCACTCTGAAATCTTTCTACAGGTAATTCTCCCTCTGCTTAAAAATGATTTTTATGAAGTGATTCAAGCAACAATTGATGGCAAACTCTGCAGCTGCATGCCAGCCTGGTCAGAGAACAGAACTGCTGTGTGTGTGGTCATGGCCAGCCCAGGATACCCAGGGGACTCTGACAAAGGCATGGAGGTAACAGGTAACTCTGGGAGCTTGTTAATTATTTAATTACTTCCTCACAGGGCTCCGGGGTCTGGGCAAGCTGGGCATTGGGATATTCTGTATTCATATAGGTACTCAATATTAACTTAGATATTAGAGATAGGTATTCAATATTCATCTAGGTATTTGATATTCATACAGATATTAGATATAGTTATTATATATATATATATATTAGATATAGATGTTCAATATTCATTTGAATATTATATATATTCAATATTCATATAGATATTAGATACAGATATTCAGCATTCATACAGCTATTCAATATTCATTTAGATATCAATACCATTTGGATATTGGATATTTATTCAGGATTCATTTCCTCTGTTGCAGTACTCCTGGTTCAGGCTCTCACAAAGATGTTTATAATGTTTAAAACCAGAGGGAACTGTAGCAGAACCATTTCCTTCCTGCTCAGCTCCTGCCCTGCCAGTGCCACCCTCTCCTTGTGTCAGCCCACCCCAGCACCTCAGCTCCTGGCCAGGGCTCCCGAATTTTGGCAGCTCTCTGGGTGTCCTGGGGTGACTTTCTGATGCTCGTATCCCCATTCATCTGTTTAGCCCAGAAATAAGTTCTGCGCCTCTAAGGCTCACAAAATTTTAGCCCAGAAATAAGTTTTGCACCTTTAATTCTCCCAAAATTGCCCTAAACCAGGACACTGGGACCCTCCATGGACTGGGGACAAGGTCGTGCTCTGCTGCCTTGTCCCTGGCAGGGTTTCTGACCCCCTGCTTGTTAATCCCAAAAAAGACAATCAAATCAATGGAATTCAATCCATTCTTTTGTTATCATCTTCCACTTCAGAGTTGCATGGGGTTTATTAGTTTTTATTCTCTTTTTCACATTGAATCACATATTTTTAGATGATGCTGCCAGGGATGCCCAGGGTGGGATTGTTGGGGTGGCCTGTGCAGGGCCAGGGCTTGGACTGGATGATCCTTGTGTGTCCTTCCAGGTCAGGATATTCTGGGATTCTCTGATTTTAATGGCTTGACAAACTTTTGATTCTGGAGTGTTCCATAAAACATAAAAAGGGTGCAAAGGGACTGGATTTCCATTGCAACAGGGCCAGGGGGAAGAATCCCTTGAGCCTGTAGCAAGGAGAAAATTCTGCTTGGTTCTCGTTTTCCCAGGTGATGGCAGCAGTTCCTTCTCTTCCCTTATCCTTCCCTCAAAACAGGAATCTAAAAAAACTCCAAACCTTGAGCAGTTTTGCTTCCCTGTGTCAGACCAGCCACCTGTGAGAGTTTGTGGAGCACCAGTTCCAGGTGTTGTAGGGAATTGTGTGGAGTGGGCAGGATGGAATAGTGGGGGAGTGCTGAGGTAACCATTAAACCATCAACATTGATGGTTTAATGTCAGGGAGAGGGGAGAATCCAGGCAAGAATTGGCTGTGGATTGTGATTTCCTGCAGGAAAGCCCTGCACAAATTATCCACAGCTCCCAGAGAGAGCACAGGGCAGGGATATGTCCTGTGGTGGCTCCTGGATCCCATATTTCTGTTCCTCTGGGATTTCTTTCTTTACATTCAGGGTGCCCCAGATGTGGACAGGTAGGAGAGAGCCCAGAGGAGGCAGCAGGATGAGCAGAGGGATGGAGCAGCTCTGCTGGGAGGAAAGGCTGGGAGAGCTGGGATTGTTCCCCTGGAGAGGAGAAGCTTTGGGGTGAGCTCAGTGTGGCCTTGCAGGGCCTGAAGGAGCCCCAGGAACCATGGAGAGAGACAATTTCCAAGGGCTGCAGGGCCAGGAGCCAGGGAATGGCTCCCAGTGCCAGAGGGCAGGGCTGGATGGGATCTTGGGAATTAGGAATTGTTCCCTGGCAGGGTGGGCAGGGGCTGGGATGGAATTCCCAGAGCAGCTGTGGCTGCCCCTGGATCCCTGGCAGTGCCCAAGGCCAGGCTGGACACTGGGGCTGGGAGCAGCCTGGGACAGTGGAAGGTGTCCCTGCCATGGCGGGGCTGGCACTGGGTGGGCTGTGAGGTCCCTCCCAGCCCAAACCAGTCTGGAATTCCATGATGCTTTACTGGATGGCTCAGAAGGGGATTCCTGGGGCCTATGCTCTGGGGTGCCTTTCACTGATGATGCTGTTGCTCAGAAAAAAGCAAAGGTGAAAAATTCTGTTGTTCTCCCTTGACTGAATAAAGGATTTCAATCTTCAGTGTTTTGTCCACAGAAGGTAATGGAGCTGGGGAAAGGTCTGGAAAACACATTCTGGGAGGAGCAGCTGCGGGAGCTGGGAAAGGGGCTCAGCCTGGAGAAAAGGAGGCTCAGGGGGGACCTCACTGCTCTGCACAAGTCCCTGCCAGGAGGGGCAGGGACAGGAGGAGAGGAAATGGCCTCAAATGGCACCAGGGGAGGCTCAGGTTGGAGACTGGGAAAGAAAATTTCCCTGGCTGAGTGGTCAGGCCTTGGGATGAGCTGCCCAGGGAGGTTTGGAGTCCCTGGAATTGTCCCAGAGGAGTCTGGATGTGGCCCCTGGGGACAGGGTTTGGGGTGATGCTGGTGCTGTTGGGTGGCACTGGGTGATCCTGGGGGGCTCTTCCCACCTTAATTCTGAGATTGTCAGTAGAGAATGCAATTCAGTATCCTCAGAGAACCCCCTTTCTTTTTGCAGGGCTTCTGCAAGCCAAGGAGTTGGGGCTGCAGGTGTTCCACGGGGGCACAGCACTGAAGGATGGCAGGGTGGTGACAAGTGGTGGCAGAGTCCTGTCTGTCACTGCTGTCAGGCAGGACCTGATGGAAGCCCTGGGAGAAGCCAACAGGGGCGTGGCCACCATCCACTTCCAGGGGGCCACCTTCAGGAGGGACATCGGGCAGCGGGGCCTGCGGCTGCTGCAGCAGCCCCTGTACGTGAGCACAGCCCAGATGTTCCTGCCTGCCCCTCACATCTGGGCCACCTCTGCTGGGCCCTGCAGAAAGGGTCACTGCTGCTGCCAACACGTCCTTCCCTCCCCACAGGGCCCTGGTGTACAAGGACAGACACGTGGGAGCTGGAACCAGGGATGTTTTGAGCCATCTGCCACAAGCATCAGCTGTGAGAGGCACCAGGGCAGGTAGGAGTGGGAAGAATCTGGGAATTCCCTCCGTGTATTGGTTCTTTTCTCCCTGCAGGGTGGGCAAGGCACTCGTGGCATTGAAACTGAGCTTGGGAAACTGGGCTGGGATCAGCACAAAGAATGAGAATTCATTTCTTTCTTGTCACTCCTCTCAGGATAAATTAACAAATGCCTGCCTTGCCATGGAGGTGATTGTGCTTCTTAGAGGTGCAGAATGGAGAGGAATATAATGGAAACAATTAAATAGTAATAAAAGCACTGGAGAAAAGGAGGCTCAGGGGGGACCTTGTGGCTCTGCACAAGTCCCTGCCAGGAGGGGACAGCCGGGGGGGTCGGGCTCTGCTCCCAGAGAACAGGGACAGGAGGAGAGGGAACGGCCTCAGGCTGGGCCAGGGCAGGCTCAGGGTGGGCACCAGCAGGAATTTTCCCATGGAAAGGGTGCTCAGGCCTTGGCAGGGGCTGCCCAGGGAGCTTTGGAGTGCCCAGCCCTGGAGGTGGCACCTGGAGGTGGCACTCAGAGCTCTGGGCTGGGGACAAGGAGGGCATCGGGCACAGCTGGGACTCCCTGGGCTGGGAGGGCTTTTCCAGCCTCAGGGATCCTGGGATAATTTGCAGTTCTTTTCTTGGTGAGAGTTTTGGGTGATTTTATTTCCCACAAATCCAGTCCATGCCGTGTTTGTGCTCCAGGAGGTCGCTCAGAAGGAGGAGCCTTTGCTGCTTTCTTTGACCTGAAGGCATCTGGGTATGATGATCCCATCCTGGTGTCCCAGACCAAGGGCCTTGGACCCAAACTGCAGGTAACTGGCAGGAGAAAAGCTGGTGTCACCTCCCAGGGCTGTTTCAATGCCACAGCCAGTCCCAGCATCTGCACCCTGCTGAGCCCTACAAACACCCCTGAGTCCACTGCAGTGGGCACCTGAACTTTGTAAATGGTTATTTTTGTGCAAGGCCTGGGCATACTGAATTGAGGATGTGGATATTTTGTGGTGAAATGAGAATAACCCAAAATTTAGCTGAAAACTTGAGGCACTAAAACCCAGAATTTGTGCTATAAACCAGAGTGTCCATTGGCTTTGAGGAGGATCTGTGTGGAGGAGCACAGGGAGTTGTTGAAATCAGAACTGGCAGACTCAGCCTAATAAATTGTGTGTGGAGAGGGAGAACAGGTACCTCTGTCAGGGCACTGGGGAAAGGAAGGATGGAGGAAATAAACATTAAAGAAGCCAAGAAATAAAGAATTTTAATTAGCCAAGAACATAAAGGATAAGCTGAGGTAGGAATATATTTATGTAGTGAATTGGGATAAATTGAGCCAGGGATATATTTATGTATTGAATCAGGATAAGTTGACCTGGGGATTTATTTCTATATAAAATCAGAAGGTTTTCAGCTATCAGGAGAGTGGAGATCTGAAGCTCCTTTCACTGTCAAGCACAGCAATGTCCCTTGTTTCAAATGGTTTCTGCCTTTAATGCCAGGATAGCAAACAGCAGGAGACTGGGCAGAATCATCCCCAAGGTCTTTTGGAGTGTCACATCCTCAGGCACCTCTGAGCATGAAAAAGTGATTGCTGCTGGCTCTTGTGAGCCTTTGTTCCACCTGCTTGGCACAGACACACTCCCAGCTGTGTTTCCACAGGCTGTTCCCAAGGTTCTGCCCTGGCAAGGAAAGGTTGGGTTTGCCCAGATTGATCCTGGAGCAGTGGGAGGGAGGTGTTGCCATGCACCAAAGGCCATGGGATGCCTGTTTCCATAGCACTCCTAAATCCAGCAGCCAGGGAAATCAGTCAGGAATCCAAGCCCAGACTGTTTGGGTGCTGTTCCCTCACCATTTGGAATCCAGTGATGTTTATCCACGTTTTCCCCTCACCCATCCCTCTGTCCTGGGCTTTTCTGCACAGGTGGAACTGTGTCAGTAAAAGGTACCTCCTTGAAAATTTATCCACTGGTGATCTTAAAGGTCTTTTGCACCCTAAATAATTCTCTGATTTTATAATTCTGTGATCCCTGTGTAACCTTTGTCCCATGGCAGCCCTGTGAGCTGAGCAGGACACTCCAGGGAGAGCTGGAGATGTCAGAACTCCATGGGAGCCACGAGACCTGACCCAGATTTCATTACTTGTGAAATGCAGACACCCTGAGGACTTCTTCTAAAACCAGAGAGCAACTTCCCTGAGGGAACTGTCTGTGCTTTATCAAAGACTTTCCTTCAGTGCCTGAAGGGGTTCCAGGAGAGCTGGAGAGGGACTGGGGACAAGGCCTGGAGGGACAGGACCCAGGGAATGGCTCCCAGTGCCAGAGGGCAGGGCTGGATGGGATCTTGGGAATTAGGAATTGTTCCCTGGCAGGGTGGGCAGGGGCTGGGCTGGAATTCCCAGAGCAGCTGTGGCTGCCCCTGGATCCCTGGCAGTGCCCAAGGCCAGGCTGGACACTGGGGCTGGGAGCAGCCTGGGACAGTGGCAGGTGTCCCTGCCATGCCAGGGGTGGCACTGGGGGGGATTTAAGGTCCCTCTCAACCCAAACCATTCCATGGTTCTATGATAATATTTCAAAAAGCAAACCAAAAAACATCTCAAAATGACAATTTCTAAGTAGCTATGGCTGAAATTCAAATTAATATTAAAAAAGCAAAATAGATTTTTCTTTTTTTTGTCTCTCAAGAAAATGAGCTGTTTTCTCTTGATTTCAATTAGGTAATGCACCAGGTTCTGTCCTCCATGTGTGTCCTGTAGTGATTGCTTTCAGAGAAAAGAAGGTTTCTGCTGATTTCACTGATTAATAATTGAGTTTTGCCTGTTTCTTGTTCCCACCATGTTTTGCAGGTTGCCCAGGTCTGTAAAAGACTGGACACCATCGGGCAGGACCTGGTGGCCCTGTGTGTCAATGCCCTCCTGGTCCAGGGGGCTGAGCCCCTCTTCTTCCTCAGCCATTTGGCCTGTGGCAAACTCGATGCTGAAGTGATGGAAACAATCAAAGAAGGAATAGCTGAGGCTTGCAGGAGTGCAGGGTGTGCTTTCCTGGGTATGGACCCTCCTCTCCTCTGGGATTTGAAGGGTCTGAGGTTGAATTTATCACCAGAGAAATGGACTGGGGAGGCAGAGGCAGAATGGCCCTGGGATTGTTGGTTTCTGTTTGGTTGAGAATTTGTGCTTCAGTTCTTCCTTGTCTGTAAAATGGGCCAGCACAGAAAGATGGGGTTTAGTATTTGTGCACTTGGATGCTTGTTCTTCCTTCTTTATCCCTGAACAAAGGAGAACAGAACTGGAAGCCTCACATTCTTCAATGTTAATGTTTCCATGCCCTCTCCCATACTCAGGGAGGTGCCACGTGAGTACCAGAAATAATAATGACAAAAATATTTCTTCTTTCATGAAGCTTTGTTTTGTTGGAGTCTTGAGGTGAAGTAACAAACCAAGAAGGATTTAAGAAATATATCTGAATGTTCTTAGGCTGTGTGTCCCTGGATGTACTGCTGGCTTTAGGAGATGCCATAAATTTAAAATGGTGTTACAACAATGGCTTTGAGCTGAGGGAGGGCAGGGTTAGGTGGGATATATATATAGGAGGGACTGGGGACAAGGCATGGAGGGCCAGGACCCAGGGAACGGCTCCCAGTGCCAGAGGGCAGGGCTGGATGGGATCTTGGGAATTAGGAATTGTTCCCTGGCAGGGTGGGCAGGGGCTGGGATGGAATTCCCAGAGCAGCTGTGGCTGCCCCTGGATCCCTGGCAGTGCCCAAGGCCAGGCTGGACACTGGGGCTGGGAGCAGCCTGGGACAGTGGGAGGTGTCCCTGCCATGGCAGGGGTGGCACTGGGTGGGCTGGGAGGTCCCTTCAACCCAAACCATCCTGGGATTCTGTGAGTCTGAAACGAACACAAGCAGGAGGTGCTGACCCCTCTCTCCCCTTGCAGGTGGGGAGGTGACACAGGTGGCAGCTCCGTGTCCCTCTGGGCACTGTGACCTGGCGGGGTTCGTGGTGGGCGCGGTGGAGCGGGGCCAGAGGCTGCGGGGGCTGCAGAGAGCCCAGGAGGGGGACGTGCTCCTGGGGCTGGGCTCGCCCGCCATCCACGGCCGCGGCTTCGGCGCCGTGCGGAACGTGCTGCTGGGCTCCTCGCTGCGCTGCTCCTCCCCTGCCCCGGGCACCTGCGGCCACCGCACGCTGGGTGCGCTCTCCTTCCTCCCGAGGCATTGGCAGGGCCGCTGCTGCCCGGGGCTCTTCATCGGCATGGCTTCGTCAGTCTTTGGGGTCGGGGTGGTGTCCTCTGCTCTGCGAGGGTGGGCAGCACTTCTGCCTCTTGCCCAAAGCCTTCTGCAAGGACTGGGAGAGAACCTGCTCAGGGAAGCATTGCCAAAAATACCCCACGACCTTTGAAATAAATTCATTGAATTCAGCCTGGAGAATGGAAGGCTCTGGGAGAGCCCAGAGCCCCTGCCAGTGCCCAAAGGGGCTCCAGGAGAGCTGGAGAGGGACTGGGGACAAGGGTTGGAGGGACAGGACAAGGGGCAATGAGTACAAACTGAAAGAGGGGAAATTTAGGTTGGATCTTGGGAATTAGGAATTGTTCCCTGGCAGGGTGGGCAGGGGCTGGGATGGAATTCCCAGAGCAGCTGTGGCTGCCCCTGGATCCCTGGCAGTGCCCAAGGCCAGGCTGGACACTGGGGCTGGGAGCAGCCTGGGACAGTGGAAGGTGTCCCTGCCATGGCAGGGGTGGCACTGGATGGGCTTTAAGGTCCTTCCCAACCCAACCCATTCTGTGATTTTTTGATTCTAAACCTCTCATGAGGTTTTAAACAGAAGGATGAGCTGGTGCTGTTGTTTGCAGGAGATGTTTTGCTGACACCAGGGAAGATGTTCAGCCCAGCTCTGCTGCCCATCCTTCGCTCAGGGCACGTCAAGGGCTTTGCCCCCACGGCTGAGGGGCTCCTGGGGGGCATCTCCAGGGTCCTGCCCGAGCACCTCAGCGCCGTCCTGGGTGAGCACCTGAGGGGTTCCTGTGGGGCAGAACTCAGGCACAGCACGGCCTTGACCCTCCAGCTTCAGCCGTGGAACCCTCAGAAATGTCCCTGCAGAGGGGAACGGCCCCACGTGGATGCTTTCCAAGGGGCTGCCAAAACCATTCCTGTTCCACCCACTCTTTGTTGGAGAAGGGAAATTCCAGAGGAAATTAAGGGCATCACATCTCTAGGACAGAAGGTGTTGGAGAAGATTGTGTGTTCCTCAGGACACCTCTCCAAACAAAACATTTTGACCAAATACTGAGGTTTGGTGGGAGAATAGATTTGCGCAATTTGCTCCACACACACACACATTTAGTGCACGTTTTTGGTAGCTTCCCCACAACATCTGACATCTGTGAGTAAGGCAGAACGTTTTATGATGAAGCCAAAATTGGGCAAAGCATTCAGAAGTTTGAAATACTAAAGAAAACCATGTTCATGTGAGTCTAAAAATACAGTGGGGATGGGGAGGGGGAAAGAAATGTGTCTATGTTGGGTTGTATTTCTCTAGAATGAAGTTGGAAAAGAAAGACATTTCCAAGGCCAGGTTGGACACTGGGGCTTGGAGCACCCTGGGGTAGTGGAAGGTGTCCCTGCCCGTGGCAGAGGATGGATTGAGATGGGCTTTAAGGTCCCCTCAGGGTGGGCACCAGGAGGAATTTCCCCATGGAAAGGGTGCTCAGGCCTTGGCAGGGGCTGCCCAGGGGGTTTGGAGTGCCCATCCCTGGAGGTGTCACCTGGAGGTGGCACTCAGAGCTCTGGGCTGGGGATGAGGAGGGCATCGGGCACAGCTGGGAGTTCCTGGGCTGGGAGGGCTTTTCCAGCCTCAGGGATTCTGGGATTCTGTGGCAGCAAGAATTGATCTCTGCCAGCTCTTGTGACACATCACTGTCATTGCAGATAGTAAATAATAAATAATAACAAACATTTGTGCTGCCCACTCACCAATTTCAACCTTTTCCAGACGCTCTCAGCTGGAAGATCCCTGAAATCTTCTGCTGGCTCTACAAGGAGGGGAACCTCTCTGCAGAGGAGATGGCTCAGACCTTTCCCTGTGGGATTGGGGCCGTCTTGGTCGTGCAGAAGGAGCTGGCCCAGCACGTCCTCCAGGACATCCAGAGGCAGCAGGAGGCCTGGCTGATTGGGAAGGTGGTTGCTCCTCATCACACAGGTGAGCAGGTGTCCTCATGGGGCTGAAGGGACTCCCTGTTCCAAAGTCTGTGTAGTTCACACCACTTCCCTGTTGTTTCACTAGGCTGGAGGCTGCTGGACACCTCCACATCTACAGTTCAGTATCAAATAAATGAGAAATGAGTTCTTGTTTCAGAGTGGCAGCACCTGGATAACCTCTTGCCCTCCCCGAGGCTTCAGGAAATCCCTGTGCTGATTGTTCCAAAAATCAGTGGATATTTTACCACACTCATGGTGATCAACTCCCCTCCTGTCCACCCCTCCCCAGCTCACACAGACCCCTGTAAAGGTTGAGGACAGGCCACAGCTTTGTACAGTCAGGTGTGGTGATGGTCAGTCTGAATCCTGGTGTGTCATTGATTGACGTCCAGCAGGACATGAACCAAAATCCCTCTGGAAACCCAACGGTTTGGGCAGCCAAAATGCCACCTCAGCTCTGTCAGCACCGTTTTTAGTGTCCTTTTGCAACATGAGACGTACAAAAGATGGGACTAATCCTTGAAAAGGCCATGCCTGGGCCTTTGTGAACAGCTCTGTGAGCAGGTAACACCAGAGACCAGGACATCTCCTGGGATCTGGGTTCAAGCACTGGATCCCTTTGGAGCTCTATCTGTGCCAGCATAAATTCATTGCTGATACAATTTCTTGTCGTTGAAACATTATTAATAAACTATACCAAGTCAGTTTAGAAGGAAAGGTAAAATCTAACAATCTCCTCGTGTGTTTGGAGCAGGTTGTCACATTGAGGTGGAGAACCTTGCAGAAGCCCTGCAGCTGAGCAGCCCCCAGCAGCTGCTGAGTGCCAGCACTGCCGAGATCCAGCCCCAGCCCAGGAAGAGAAAGGTGAAGGTGGCTGTCCTTGTCTCTGGAGCAGGTGAGCTGTCACTTGTCCTGGCCCAGAGAACATCCTTACACAGGAGAGGCTGGTTCAGGAGTGTCCACCTGGCCTTTCTTTGAAGGGGTCTGGAGATTCCACTGAAAGCCAGGGTTCCACTTTGACTGCAAGTCAAGGTGTTGCTTTGCACTGCTTAAAAACGGAGCTTTATCAGTGTCCCCACCCTCAGCCCTGTTTGTGGGCAAGCAGATCTTTGTCTGAGCAGCAGCCGAGAGGGCCGTGGGTGCTCACATCAGGTGTGCCCCCACCTGATGCACGGACAGACGACTCTTCAACTAATTAAAGTTAAAAAGTGGTGTGTTTATTACAGCGCCGGGCACAAGCAGAATAATTTCCAAAGGCATGTGCACTCCCGAGAGTCCAGACCTCCCCTTTGTCCCCTAACTTGTTGCATATGCATTAAGTTTCGCAATAGGTTCATGCATAGTCATTTACTAGTTTCGAGTTACAATTAGTTCTCAGTCCTTGTGCAAAGAGCTCTCTGGTTGTCCCCCTGTCCACTGCAGCCCCAGTTTTAGTTTGCTTCTTGTTTCAAGGTCTGAGGGGCCCCTCTTATCTCCTCTAGCTCGGAAGTTCACATTCCTTTCACCTTGTTTGAGGCAGTTTTGCGAGCTACAAGCACAGCAAATTTAACAAACTCTACAGACTAAACAGTTCAAGGCAGCACACTTCTGTCACCGATTGTCCCCGTGATATAGGGGACAGCAAAGAAGGTGACACATAGACTCCGTGATTTCAGAGGCATAAAGAGCATTTATTATTAGAAAACAACGCTTTTAAAGACACCATCGTGGGCCTAAGACCTGATTGGTCTTCAGGAAACACTTCTCACACCATTGCTCAAAGGAGCACCACCTCCTTGAAAACATCTTTCTACAAACAGCAGGTGCAGAGGATGAGATAATAATTGTTTTAATTCTTTCTCTGAGCTTTCCCAGGATGAGCCTGGGACAATTACCTGTTAGTCTCTGTTACCAGAGGCTGAGAATATCCCCACACTTCACCTAAATCTGAAATGGATTTCTAACCCAAGGTAATTCCTAACCCCGTGTGTCACGATGCAGTAACACAAGCAGGGGTCTGACAGTTCATTTATCAGTCTCAGAGTGCAAAAGGACACAGGGGATTTCAGTTTTAATCAAAACCATGCACCTTTATTGAGTGCCCACAACACGATTATGCAGTAGAGGGGAGAGAGAGAGAGATAAAGGAAACAAAGTGATACAAAGAAAAAGGATAGAGAGGAAGAAAGAGGTGGGGAATAGCTACCAACGGATGAGATCCTCGTGGTCCTCTGCCAATTGATCTGTCTTCTGTCCGTGGGGAGATCTCAAACTCACTTAATTTAGAAAGTCCCTTTATGGTCCTTTGCAACAGCGAGGGGCAACTGGCCAAGAGGTGGGGAAATCTGCAACCATTGCTGTGAGGCCCATTGCTCTGGGAAACGGGAACAGGACAGGTGCACAGGACAGGTGTGTACAGGACAGGTGTACAGGACAGGTGTACAGGACAGGTGTACAGGACAGGCCATTCCTTTTCCCTTCAGCGCAGTCCTTGCCCGCCGTGGCAGCAAGAAGAGCCCAGCCCCCCGTGACCTGCACTAAATTCCAGGGAATTGTACCAGCTCCCAGCGGGCACACCTGCAGGCAACACCTGGCAAACATCCCACCTCAGCCAGGCCAGGACTCCTGTGCAGAGTCCTCTGGAGGTGTCAGGGTTTCCGGGTGTGCTTGGCGGTGCTGGTGGCGCGGATGAGGGATGTTCTGTCGCACCGTGTCTCACCGCTCTGCTCTGTCCCCGGAGGCGCGGCCCTGCCGGCGCTGATCGCCTCGGCGCGGGAGCCGGGCAGCTGTGCCCAGCTGGTGCTGGTCATCTCCAACAAACCCGGCCTGCAGGAGCTGCGGAGCGCTGCCCGCGCTGGAATTCCCACCAGGGTAAGGACACACCTCCTTGTCCTTTGTGTGCCAGCAGCTGAGCCCGTGGGTGGGCAGGAAATGCTCGCTGAGCATTGAGGTTTTGCTTCCGTGGGGAACTTTCCCCCGTGGATGGAGCACAGAGCTGGGAGTCCTCACTGGGCTCCGGGAGCTTTTCCCGGCTCGGCAGTGAGTGCTGTCCCAGGGAAGGGATTTCAATGGATGATTCGGGTCTGAGATTGCAGCCCGTGAGCCTCAAGCTTTGGCTGAAATCAGTCAAACTTCAGGTTCTGTAAAGCACAGAAATGTGTTGTCTCCTGGGTTTATCCCTCCTTAGAATCCCAGAATTGCAGACTGCGTTGGGTTGGGAGGGACCTTAAAGCCCACCCAGTGCCACCCCTGCCATGGCAGGGACACCTGCCACTGTCCCAGGCTGCTCCCAGCCCCAGTGTCCAGCCTGGCCTTGGGCACTGCCAGGGATCCAGGGGCAGCCACAGCTGCTCTGGGAATTCCATCCCAGCCCCTGCCCACCCTGCCAGGGAACAATTCCTAATTCCCAAGATCCCATCCAGCCCTGCCCTCTGGCACTGGGAGCCATTCCCTGGCTCCTGGCCCTCCAGGCCTTGTCCCCAGTCCCTCTCCAGCTCTCCTGGAGCCCCTTTAGGCCCTGGCAGGGGCTCTGAGCTCTCCCTGGAGCTTCTCCTCTCCAGGATGAAAACCTGTGTCCCAAATTGTGCCCAGTCCCTTTCAGTGGCACCAGACAAGTTTTCTCCTGCCTGTGGGCCACAAAGCAGCTCTTTAGGACAGGAATTTATTTTTGTTTGTTCCATAAAAAGCCCCGGCAAGGACTATCAGCATTGTCTGAGAATATTGCATGACTTGGGATGTCAAATGCAGGAACTCCCCCTTCTGACATCAAGTGGATTTGAGCAGTTGTTTTTACAGCTGTGCACAGATGGAAAGAAACTCTGCTAGAGGCTGTCCCTGCATGGAAAGGGTTCAGCAGTTTCTTCAGCTCCTGAGTTGGATTCACGTGACATTTTTCTGACTCATCTCTAAAAAAAAAAAAAGTTATATCAAAATTCACTCACATTTTCACAGACGAGCACAAAGTTTTGTGAGCCCCTTGTTTGAAGGTTCTCAGGAGAGTCAGGAATCAGCACTCACCTGGGGGGCTGAAAATGGGAAGTGGGGTAGAAATAAAGGACCTCCTCCTCCTCCTCTCCTCACCCTGAGGGTCTGGCCAATTGACTCCACCACCTCCCTGGGCAACTCATTCCAGTGCCTGACTGCTGGAACCCTGGCTGCTGAGAATGTGAGACTTTCTGTGCTGCCAGGCACTGACCCCCAAGAGAACACTGCATTTCACCTGAGGCCCTGGAGAAGGCTTCCAAAATGGAATGACAGCACTGGGATTGTGGGTGTGGAGTTTGGATAGAAGTGTGGGATATCACAGGGTGCAAAACTCAGAGTTTCAGGTTTTAGAACACAGTAATGGATATAAAGCAAGCTGGAGGTTTTAGGGTGGAGGCTGCTCCTTCTTCTTCACCTTCTTCTCCATGGGTTTGGGTGGAATTGTGTGATTGGACAGAAAAGTCCTCATTGCAGGGCAGGGGTGGTTGTTATTGGGTTAAAAGTAAAAATAATTTAGGTGTCATTTCTTAATTAAACAGTTTATCCTTAAAAGGCCTTATAGTGAGAGAAATACAGCTCCATTTTTAATTTGTTAGTGAAGTACTGTACTCACAGCTTGTAAGACTCTAATATAGATAAGAACTAATAAACATCTGAATCCCAACAAGAAATATGGTCTCACACATTTAATCCCAACCCTAACCTTAACCAAAACAAACAAACAAACAAAACCAAAACAAACCCTCAACACCTGACCACTCTTAAAAGGGAAAAATTGTTTCTAATCTCCAATCTGAACCTCCCCTGGTACAATTTAGGGCCATTTCCTCTCACTCTTTCACTTGGGACATGGCAGAAAAGACTGACCCCACCTTGCTACACCCTCCTTTCAATGGCTGGAGTGTCCTGGAATGAATCCAGTTTGTTCCTCTTTGTTACCCAAGCAGCTGCTTTCAATCCCACCGGGCTGTTTCCTTGATGTGGCTTTTGTTGTGTTTCACTGCTCCAGGTGATTGATCACAAGCTGTACGGGAGTCGCTCGGAATTTGACAGCACCATTGACCGAGTCCTGGAGGAATTCTCAGTGGAGCTGATCTGTCTGTCAGGATTCAAGAGAGTTCTGTCCAGCCCTTTTCTCCGAAAATGGAAAGGTAAGAAATTAAACGCAAAAGAGAAACTAAAGCAGGGGGGGTTGGTCCCACCAGGATTCCACTGTCAGAGTTCCTCATCCTTTGATTAAATCCCTCAGCCCTGCTGGCACTGCTGGCATTCCACAGGGGCTGCCCTGTGCTTCCCTCTGGCACTGGGGCTGTGTTGGGGTTCTGCTCCCATCCCTCTGGCACTGGGGCTGTGTTGGGGTTCTGGCTGAGGATTTCCAGAGGAACAGCCCCTTGTGCTGCCTCAGCAGTGAGAGAGGGGCAAAATGGGGGTGTGGGGTGGCTCTGTGCCTTCCCCAGGGAAGGAGTTTGATCCCATCCTTTGCCAGGGAGCTGTGCTGGGGAGTCCTGCTGAACTCAGCCCCTGCAGTTCCCACTCAGAGAAAAATGGGAGAAAGATGGATTTATCCATTCCCAGGAGGAATTTCTCCCGCCTGTGGTGCCCTGCACACCCTGACACAGCTCCACGTGTGCCCCAAGTGAGGGAGGGGTGAGCAGTGAGTTAGTGCCAGCTCCTGAGGCCTTGCTCAGGAGTTACTCACTCACTGACAGCTTGGAGCTCCTTTGGGAGTGTTGCTGCACCCGTGCTCCTGGAAGAGCAGAATTCCCTCAGATCAGAGCAGTGCTGCTCAGGGTTTGGACTGATGATCACGTCTCATTTTATTTTTAAGGAAATTCAGTTCAAATTATCTTGTTGTTTTTTTTTTTTTCCCCCTCCTCTCACACTGATGCCCAGGGAAAATTTTGAATGCTTCTCCATCACTTTTTCCACTCATCAAGGATGGAAATGCCCATCAAGAGCCCCAGGAAAGTGGATTCAAAGTTGCAGGCTGCACTGTGCATTTTGTCCTGGTGAGTGGCATCAGAACTGGGAAGTTAGGAAAATTTGGAAGTTAGGAATTTGCTTTTTTTCTTTTCCTTCTGGGGGCAGAAACAGGCAGAGGTAACAGGAATGTGTGGGAACCATGGGATTATTACCAGTAAAAACCAGGAAGATTTGGGCTCGCTTGTTCTTCCCTTACATTTTGGGGTGGCTTTTCCCCATTTCCCCTCCTCCCAGAACGTGCCAGCCCAAGAATCCCCCCGCTGCAGCCCTGAGCTGTCCCCCATGGAGGTGTCCCCTCTCCGGGGGCTCCATCCACACCCCCGGAGCCCTGCCCGGCCGCTCCCGAGCCGCTCTGTGCCCGCAGGAGGAGCCGAGCGCCGGCGCCGCGATCCGCCGGGAGCCGCTGCCGGCGCGCCCGGGGGACACGGAGGAGGCAGCGCTGGGGGAGCGGCTGCAGGAGGCCGAGCTCAGGGCCTTCCCCCTGGCCCTGCAGCTCGTGGCCAGCGGGGCCGTGTGGCTGGGAGCCCATGGAAGAACCTGCTGGAGGCGGGAGAGCCAAAGGCTGAGCCCACAGGAGGAGCAGGAGCCTCAGGGACGCGAGGGGCTGTGGGCAGGTCCCTGAGGGGCTCAGGCTCTGCTCGTTTTCCCTTCTCCCTCCTCTTCCCATCTCCTCCATCTGCTTCTCTCTGGTGTCTCAGTATCCCAAGTTTCCATTCCCAGCCTTTTCCCTGAGCTCACAGCTTTTGTTACACCCCCTTGGAAAACCCACGGTGGGAGCCAGGCTGGCTTTTCAGGTTTGGAATTCCTTCGTTCTGTTTTTAAACCTGTAAAGGAGAAAATGTGTTACAGGGCCGGGGCTCGAGCTGTAAAACTGATCTGGTGTTTCCGAGGGGAATTCATCCTCCCAAGGCACCCATTTCTGTGCCAGAGCAGTAGGAGCTTCCCAGAGTAACCCCAAACAGGACCTGCTGCTGCAAGAGTGGGACAACAAAGTCATGGAGCTGCTGGAGAGAGCTCAGAGGAGCCAGGGAGCTGCTCCAGGGCTGGAGCCCCTCTGGAGCCGGGCTGGGAGAGCTGGGGGTGCTCACCTGGAGAGGAGAAGCTCCAGGGAGAGCTCAGAGCCCCTGCCAGGGCCTGAAGGGGCTCCAGGAGAGCTGGAGAGGGACTGGGGACAAGGCCTGGAGGGACAGGAGCCAGGGAATGGCTGCCAGTGCCAGAGGGCAGGGCTGGATGGGATCTTGGGAATTAGGAATTGTTCCCTGGCAGGGTGGGCAGGGGCTGGGATGGAATTCCCAGAGCAGCTGTGGCTGCCCCTGGATCCCTGGCAGTGCCCAAGGCCAGGCTGGACACTGGGGCTGGGAGCAGCCTGGGACAGTGGGAGGTGTCCCTGCCATGGCAGGGGGGGCACTGGGGGGGATTCAAGGTCCCTCCCAACCCAAACCTTGTGTGACTCTGTGAAATCCCATGTCACATCAGCCTCACATGGCAGAATATCAGACTCTGGTTTTAAGGTGCCTGTTATGGAGATGGGTGTTGGATTTTGGACAGATCTCCCTCTGTTGGCCTCTCTGGCAGTGATCCAACTGCTCGGATCAATAATGTGATATTGATTCCCTGCACAGGCAGTGATTTCACCCCTCCAAGTCTTTATTTCCTCTGCCTTCCCTGGTTGGAGTGTGTGACCTCCCCACTGACCCATGTCCCCCACACCATGTACAGCCCCTTCCCTCCTCCCCCCTAGAGCCCTGGGAAATCAATTCCAAGGAAATATTTATAGACTGATTTTTTAATTTATTAGGCTTTATTTCAAATCCCAAAAGAGAATATGCCAACATGGGAGTACCATCAGGACATCAGAGCCCAGAATAAAATCAGCTTTCTGTGTGTTAAAGGGGAGTTCCAAACCACCCCATCTGCTTTGTGTGTGGGAAACCTGATCCTTTCAGTAAGAACATTAAAATGGTTTCATAATATACTAAAATATTAAAAGAAAACCACAGGTGTTGAGCTGCACAAAAACCCCAATTGTTTTCCAAATGTTCATGATTCCTGGGCGTCCCTCAGTGTTATTCCAGGTGAAAACACTGGTCCAAGAATAAAGGCACTTCAGAATTCCTGAGGAATGTTTCACAAGCCAAGCACGTGTTTTGTGTCAGGTCTTTCTGTCCATGTAAAAAAATAAAACCCCAAATCTGAGGGGAGTTCATGGGAATTCACATGGGAATGCTGAGGAAAAAAGGGGCAGCAGACACGGAATCCTGCTGGCATCCGATGGACAGCAGGTTCAGGTTTGGAAATGACCGAGTGTGTCCAGGGTCTGGGCCGGATGAGACCCACCACCATCAAACCAGGAAGCAAATGGAGAAAAATCCAATACTTGGTGTTTTTGGAGGCCAGTTTTTCCTGGTTTGATGAGGGTTTTAGAGTGGAGGTTTCTGCCTCTGTCTGTCTCTTCCACTGTAGTTTCCCTCAGCAACACTTTCCAGCACAAGGAGGTTCCCCATTCAGGAACAGCCCAAGTCCACCCCAGGGCTGCTCAGATCCACCTGGCTGGATTTGGGTTGTTAGCAAAGCGATTGAGAACCAAAACGTTGGCCAAGGAAGTGATTAAAATCAGGAAGCACTTACAGGAGCCATTGCTGCACCCTCTGGGAACGGCCCCGAAATTCCCATTGGTGTTTTTCCTGGGATTTGAATGGTTAACCGTGTGAGGCAGGCGAAGGGCACAGCTGTGCTGCCCAGCCCAGGGCCATGGTGGAGCCCCGGCTCTATTTCCAGCAGATCTTGCCCGCCTCGCCCACCCGCACGGCGCCGCTGGCCACGAGCTGCAGGGCGGCGGGGAACGCTCTGTGCTCGGCCTCCTTCACCCGCTCGGCCAGCGTGGCCTCCGTGTCCCCCAGCTTCACGGGCACGGCCTCCTGGAAGATGATGGCCCCGGCATCCACCTCCTCCTGCAACAGCGACAGCCGCGGGTCGGGGCTGGCAGGGGACGGAAAGGCCCGGGATGTCCCGGTGCCTCGGGGATGGCAGAGGAGGGAAAGGCCCCGGTGCCTCGGGGATGGCAGAGGAGAGAAAGGCCCGGGATGTCCCGGTGCCTCAGGGATGGCAGAGGAGGGAAAGCCCCGGGATGTCCCGGTGCCTCAGGGATGGCAGAGGAGGGAAAGCCCCGGGATGTCCCGGTGCCTCAGGGATGGCAGAGGAGGGAAAGGCCCGGGATGTCCCGGTGCCTCAGGGATCTGTCAGGATTTGGGCTGGTGGAAGCGGGGAGAGCAGGTGCTGGGAGTGTCTGTGCCCTGGGAAGGGTTTAGAGGAGGGGGGGGAGGCAGAACACCAGGGAGCAAGGATTCTATTCCAGAAAACCCCATTAGCCAGGCACAGGAGGGGCTGGGCTGGGCAGGACGCTCAGTCCTGAGGGGGAATGAGCCAAGGTCTGCATGGAGCCAGGACAGGGATCCAGCAGCTCTTCCCTGGAACATTGCTGGGGCAGATGCCTGCTGGGCAGGGGTTGTTTCCCAGGAGCTGCCACACAGAGAAACCCCAAGTCATGGCATAGAGAGAAGAATGCACTTTTCCCTTCTATCTGGAAAAATTATTCCACTCTCTTTTTTCGAAGAGAAAGCAAAAATCCTGAGACAGATTCCAGCAGCAGAGGGAGAGGGGAGCCAGAGGAGAGACCTTTGAACCCTGAGAAGTGACCAGAAGGGAACCAATGATCCCTGGCCTGAAAAAACATGGCTCTGAAGCTGAGAGATCTCTGCCCTTTCTCTACTTAGGGTCTGACCAGCATAAATTGTCAAGTTTTTCTCTGTTCCCACCAACACCAGATCACTCCTTAACAAATCCTGTGCCATTTCCAGTGGGGTTTTTTTTCCTCTTTCTTGAAAGCAAGAAACAAGGCAGATTGTAGGATAAAATCCGGGAAGTTGGAGCCATGTTTAACAAAGCCTTTGGCTTAGCCAAGGCCTTGCATGAACTATTCCCTCTCTCCAGTGGGTGGAAGGCAGCAGTGGGGTGCTTAGGGAAGAAGTTCCTTTAGGGAAAGCTTAAACTCCTGGACAGATTATTCATTTCCATTCCTTCTCCAGACTAAAGCCCTGTATGGTCACAATAAAATCTCCACCACAGACACAAAGTTCTGAACACAGAGCCATTGAACGCAAGGGTTCAGGGTGCTCCCAGCAGGCTCTGAGGTGAAACTGCTCAAGGTGGAGGATTACAGAGAGCCAGGGAGGTGCAGATGTGGGAAGGGGAGGGTTGCAGAGTTGCAGGAGTACTCACAGCCACGAAGTGCACGGTGCAGCCCGTGACCCTGACCCCGGCCTGCAGCACCAGCCTGTGCGCGTGCGCTCCCTTGAAGGACGGCAGCAGCGACGGGTGGATGTTCAGGATTTTCCCTGGGAAAGCAGAGCTGAGGTTATTGGCTTTTAGCACTGCCTAGGCTGTTCAAAGGGCCACAACCAACAGAGGAACAAAATCATTTGTCAGTAGGATTTTTCACGACTTTGGAAGACACCGGCAGCCAGCCGGCCCCAAGTGCTGCGGTGTCTGTGTCTGAAATACCAGAGTGCAGTTACAATTCATGGCTAAACACATTTCTCAGAGATCAGTAATGACTCACTGGCTGCTGTAGCTGTCCTTTCTCTCAGCACCTTGCCCTCCTTTGATCACAAAATCATTTAGGTTGGAAAAGCCCTCCCAGCCCAGGCAGTCCCAGCTGTGCCCCATGCCCACCTTGTCCCCAGCCCAGAGCTCTGAGTGCCACCTCCAGGTGACACCTCCAGGGCTGGGCACTCCAAAGCTCCCTGGGCAGCCCCTGCCAAGGCCTGAGCACCCTTTCCATGGGGAAATTCCTGCTGGTGCCCACCCTGAGCCTGCCCTGGCCCAGCCTGAGGCCGTTCCCTCTCCTCCTGTCCCTGTTCCCTGGGAGCAGAGCCCGACCCCCCCGGCTGTCCCCTCCTGGCAGGGACTTGTGCAGAGCCACAAGGTCCCCCCTGAGCCTCCTCTTCTCCAGGGTCTCTATTACCATTATTTTATTTATTTAATCTTTTCTGTTATCTCCATTCTCCTCTTCTGTCTTCCTGGCAGCACCTCAGGGACTCCCTGCCCTCCCCTGCATGTGGAGATCTGGGCAAGTTACAGGAGGCAAATGTCCCACCTGATGTCCAGCAATGTCTCAGATACACTTTATATCTCAAAAAAAATCCTTCTAAGCATCAGCATCTCCCTCCTTGTGGCTTGAGCCCAGAAGGTTTCAGGGACAGTGGGCTGGAAACACCACTCTGCTCTTCTGCCTCCATTTCCCATCAGAATGGGATGTGGGTTCCTGTTTGCTTGGGTTTGTTTGGTTCTGTTTACCCCTGTCCTTTGTCAACATTCACAATTAACACTTTAACCTGTCCTTTGTCAACATTCACAATTAACACTTTAACCTGTCCTTTGTTAACAGTCATAGTTCACACTTCAGGGCTGTTAAGCAAGGAAGTTTTGTAACTCCCACTCAGTGTCCTTGTGACTGTGAGAGAAAGAAAAAGGAGCAGCTTTGACCAAAGCAGCAGCAGGAATTGATTCTTCCTGGATAATTCTGGGGGGGGTCAGTGGCCAGGCATGGCCAGGGCAGGGTCCTGCAGCTGGCCCAGCTCCCTGAGCTGAGCTTAATGCCTGAGCTCACATCTTGTGGTCCCAGCTCGGGTTTTCAAGCTCAATCCAGTTCTGGACATTTAAAAAATGAGTTTAACCCTCCTGTCCAGAAAAAGTCTTTCCTTTTCTCTCACACCAGTCATGCAGGTAAAGCAAATCTTGCACTGTGCAGGACAATGATCAGTGCTCTGTCCCTAAATCCGAAGGCACTAAAATCCTTTATTTGTACAAGATTCTGCACTAGAGGAAGTTCTTTTCTGTCCTCTACAGTGACCCTCTGTTCCAAACACATCCCTTGGAGTGAGGGATTCTGTCTCCTGACAGCTGCCCACAGCACAGGCATTTCCACCTCTGGACCCTGAATGGAGACAAACAAAACCAATTCACATGGCTGGCTTCACCTGACAGCTCCAAAACCACAGCAGGGCCTCTCAGGAGTGCCTGCTTTGCTCCACTGATTTTAAAGAGAGGTTTGAAAGTAGTTCAGGTGTAAAGTGTCCCAGGCACACCCAGGGGAACACAAAAGTCCCCAAGAGAGCAGTGAAAGCTGCAAGGCTCAGGCTGAGCAGGCTGTGCCTGCTCTGGGCAGGTTTAGGTAACCCTGGCCCCAAAGCAGAGCAAACAGCAGCTGCTCTGTGTGTTCAGGACTCCCTGGGAAACACAGGAGGAGAGAAAAGTAACAGCTGGGGCAGGGAGAGCAGGCCCTGAAGGTGTCTCCAGCCTCTCAAGGAGCTGGAACACTGAAAGATGAGCAGAGTGGAGACACTGAACATTCTAGGCAAGCACAGCCTGGATCTGCCTGTGGAACACCCCACCCATGGACTCGGGCAGCTCCTACCCCGTGGCCTGGGACTGGCCAGGGCTTGTTACCCAAAACTGCAAAATGCTGCCCAGTTTGGTGGTTTCACAGGGATCCAGAGCAGTTCCTGTGTCAGGGGAAGGAATCATCAGTGGCTGGTGCTTGTCCTGCACCTCCTTTGTGCAAAGGCCTGAAGTCTTCACAGCCTTTTAAAAAATGCTTTCTAATAAATCAAAGACTACCAGACCTGTGTTTGCCCTTGGCTTCCTTCAGTCTCTGCACAAGTGCACTGCCTTTCCCTCTCATCCTTTTCCTTACAAGATGGGAAGAGTCTCTCAGAGAAAGGATGTTGAGATGCTGGAGCGTGTCCAGAGGGGGCAACGAGGCTGGTGAGGGGCTGGGAACACAAACCCTGTGAGGAACCCCTGAGGGAGCTGGGGGTGTTTATCCTGGAGAAAAGGAGACTCAGGGGTGACCTCAGCACTCTCTGCAACCCCTGAAAGGTGCCTGTGCTCAGCTGGGGCTGGGCTCTGGCTCCAGGCAGCACTGACACAACCAGAGCACACAGCCTCGAGCTGCTCCAAGGGAAATCCAGGCTGGATGGCAGGAAGGAGTTTTTCCCAGAAAGAGTGATAAAGTTCTGGAATGTTCTGCCCGGGGAGGTGCTGGAGTCACCATCCCTGGGTGTGTTTAACCAAAGCCTGGATGTGGCACTGGGTGCCAGGGTTTAGCTGAGGTGTTTGGGCTGGCTTGGACTCCATGATCTTGAAGGTCTCTTCCAACCCAGACATTCTGGGATTCTGGGATTCTGGGATTTCACAGAATCCCAGGATGGGCTGGGTTGGAAGGGGACCTTGAAGGTCATCGTGTTTAATCTGGTGCCCTCTCTCTTTTTCCTGGTGCCAACCTCTGAAATGCCTTTGTGTACATGCACAGCCCCCCCAGCTGGGCTCACCTTCCCATTTCTTGACAAAGGGACCCGAGAGGATGCGCATGAACCCGGCCAGGCAGATCAGCTCCACGGAGAACTCCTCCAGGACTTTGTCCACGGCACCGTCGAACTCCGTGCGGCTCTGGTACCTCGTGTGCTCCACCACCTGGGGCAGCCCAAAACACAGGAATGTGGATGTGCTGGCAATTCCAGCAGGAAGAACAGCTCCTTAATGCACAGCTGACAGAGAGAGTGGAGCCTGTGCTCCTCCTCACAGAGAGGGAGCATTGGCACAAACAAGTTTGGCTGGATAAGCCCACGGCTCTCAGTGCTGTGGGCACAATGGGACACCCTACAAATGCAGGGCTTTCAGCCATCCTGAACTCTTCCCAAGATTTCACCCACTTTGAGGCCTCTGGCAGTCATAAGCAGTTTGAATCATGGCAAATATTGTACCAGAAAGTCTTGGAAAAAAGGCTGATCACAAACCCCCAAACCAGCCCCTACCCCATAATCATGGAATCCCAGACTGATTTGGGTGGGAAGGGACCTCAAAGCCCACCCAGTGCCACCCCTGCCATGGCAGGGACACCTCCCACTGTCCCAGGCTGCTCCCAGCCCCAGTGTCCAACCTGGCCTTGGGCACTGCCAGGGATCCAGGGGCAGCCACAGCTGCTCTGGGAATTCCATCCCAGCCCCTGCCCACCCTGCCAGGGAACAATTCCTAATTCCCAAGATCCCATCCAGCCCTGCCCTCTGGCACTGGGAGCCATTCCCTGGCTCCTGTCCCTCCAGGCCTTGTCCCCAGTCCCTCTCAAGCTCTCCTGGAGCCCCTTTAGGCCCTGGCAGGGGCTCTGGAGCTTTCCCTTCTCCCGGTGAACACCCCCAGCTCTCCCAGCCTGAGTTATGTGTTTTCCATCCAGGATATATCCCCTAATTTAAGCAGGAAGAAGGCAGCACTACCTAACTTAGAGCATCCAGTCTTAAATAGAAGCACCTGTTAATGGCCACCAGAGTCCTGGGGGTGGTTTGGGAAAAGCCAGNCATGCACAGCCCCCCCAGCTGGGCTCACCTTCCCATTTCTTGACAAAGGGACCCGAGAGGATGCGCATGAACCCGGCCAGGCAGATCAGCTCCACGGAGAACTCCTCCAGGACTTTGTCCACGGCACCGTCGAACTCCGTGCGGCTCTGGTACCTCGTGTGCTCCACCACCTGGGGCAGCCCAAAACACAGGAATGTGGATGTGCTGGCAATTCCAGCAGGAAGAACAGCTCCTTAATGCACAGCTGACAGAGAGAGTGGAGCCTGTGCTCCTCCTCACAGAGAGGGAGCATTGGCACAAACAAGTTTGGCTGGATAAGCCCACGGCTCTCAGTGCTGTGGGCACAATGGGACACCCTACAAATGCAGGGCTTTCAGCCATCCTGAACTCTTCCCAAGATTTCACCCACTTTGAGGCCTCTGGCAGTCATAAGCAGTTTGAATCATGGCAAATATTGTACCAGAAAGTCTTGGAAAAAAGGCTGATCACAAACCCCCAAACCAGCCCCTACCCCATAATCATGGAATCCCAGACTGATTTGGGTGGGAAGGGACCTCAAAGCCCACCCAGTGCCACCCCTGCCATGGCAGGGACACCTCCCACTGTCCCAGGCTGCTCCCAGCCCCAGTGTCCAACCTGGCCTTGGGCACTGCCAGGGATCCAGGGGCAGCCACAGCTGCTCTGGGAATTCCATCCCAGCCCCTGCCCACCCTGCCAGGGAACAATTCCTAATTCCCAAGATCCCATCCAGCCCTGCCCTCTGGCACTGGGAGCCATTCCCTGGCTCCTGTCCCTCCAGGCCTTGTCCCCAGTCCCTCTCAAGCTCTCCTGGAGCCCCTTTAGGCCCTGGCAGGGGCTCTGGAGCTTTCCCTTCTCCCGGTGAACACCCCCAGCTCTCCCAGCCTGAGTTATGTGTTTTCCATCCAGGATATATCCCCTAATTTAAGCAGGAAGAAGGCAGCACTACCTAACTTAGAGCATCCAGTCTTAAATAGAAGCACCTGTTAATGGCCACCAGAGTCCTGGGGGTGGTTTGGGAAAAGCCAGGGCTGGGCAGGTGACAGGGACAGCAGGCAGTGGGAACAGAGCCCAGCCCAGCCCTGGGCTGAACCAGCCTCTGCCCCTGTGCTTGCTCCACCTCTCCCTCCACAGCTGAACCCCCATAACCAGCAGCTCTCCCACACTGGTTTTTTTTCCTGATAAAAGCCTTGGGGTTGGAACTGGATGGGTTTTCAGGTCCTTTCCCAGCCACAGCAGTCTGTGATTCTGTTTGTTTTTCACACCACACTTCCCTCGTGCCCTTTGTGTCCTCCCAAGGAGGAGCTGGAGCACAGCACAGATCCCAGCACTATTAAAGGAGCAAAGCTTTGGGCCCCAATTTCCCTGTGTCTGTAATCAGCACTGAAAAGTGAATGTAAGAGGTTTCTGAGTGACAACAGGATCATTTCAGATCTGCAATACAAAGACAAGGCACACAAGATCCATGGAAGCTCAGGGAGCACTTGGAATGATTCCTGCAGAGCCTGAGGCAATATCCAGGGAGAGGAAGGTCCCACTGAGTGTGACCTCTCTATTTCATTCAAATGAACCTCCAGGACATTTTAAAATTAAATTCAGATAAAATAGGTTGGTACTTGAGTTTCAATGCCCTACAGTCAAACAACTGACAAAGTTTAAGCTGTAACTTAAAGTTTTATGCTGGTTTAATGTAACAACTGTCCCCAAAGCCATCAGGATTGCTGGCAGAGAAGGAGGAAAGGAAGGGTTTTTCTGTCAGGTCCTTTGCCCCTGGGCATAAGTTCACAACAAACCAAAAAAGAAAACCCAAGGCTCCCTATCAGCCCATGTGTTACCCCATAAAACTCATCAGCACCTTCCTGCTGGAGTCCCAGCTAATGGTGGCTAATTACAAAAAGGAAATGCTCACCCTTGTAGGAATCCCAGCTCTCTCAGCTTTCCTCAGCCCCTCCACACCAGCTTTGTTGGAGATCACCACAACTATCTGTGCATAGCTGGTGTCTTTCTTCGTGCTGTTGATGAGGGCTTCCAGGTTTGTGCCTGGGGGAGAGAAAATAGCTCATGGATACTGAGAATAAATACAGGGAACAGCTGGAAGAGGCTTTAAATAAGCAGCACTGTGGGGGAGACCAAACCAAACAGCCCTGATGAAACATTAATCCTTTTTTAATTGATCTTCCTGGGAGCTGATTCAGACAGCTGAAGGCCTATCCTGGCAGCTGCACTTGGAAACTGTAATTTATAGCACTGGGTTGATGGTCTTTAATTGGGAATACTGGAAATAGTTGGAGTGCCTACATGGCAAGAAGAAATTCTGATCTGTCTGTGAAATGATGCTGCTGTTCCTACAGGGCACCAGAGTGGGAGCCTGAATCTGGACATGTGCAGAGGTTTGGAGATAAACTGAACACAGATGCAACTCACAGTTTGCAGCAAAGGTTAAAAGGATTTTGTGACTGACATCAATCCAAGCACAAAATCTCCCCTGCCTGCTAGAAGCCTACCAGAGTGCCCATGGAGAACTGCAGGGATTTTAAATCCAAGCTGATTTAAATCCTTCTCCACAATCTGGTTTCCAGTGCAGCAAAGAGCAGAACTCTCACCTGTTCCAGAGATGAGGACAGCAACCTTCACTTTGCCTGCCTGGATCCTGCCCTGGATATGGCTGGGCACACACAGGGACTTGTTGGCTTGCAGGGCCCGATGGAGGTTGAGGACTTGAACGTTGTCAGAGTCTGAGCAGGTACAAGGAAAAACCCAAAAACCAGCAAAACAAAGTGTCAGTAAAGGGAGAAACTGAGAAATGAGAAAAGCACCCAGGAAGAGATGAATGAGCCGAACTGTCAGTTCAATACCCCCACAAAAAAAGTCAGGGAGGTGCCAGTGAAGAGTTTTTCACCTCATGAAAACTCACTAACAAGGGAATTTCCCTCTGCTTTTTCTTTCTGATTATTTTCCCCCCAAGGAAAATCAAACTGCAATGACCTTTTTGCAGGGGAACCACTTTGCCAATGAGCCAGGCAGTCTCGTGTCCCTGGATGTCCCTGAGGACCTGCTGGGCCATCTCCTTCTGAACCACCAGCACTGCTCCAACCCCACAGTTGAAGGTCCGAGCCATCTCCTCCTCAGAGAGGTTCCCTTCCTTGTGGAGCCAGCAAAAGATTTCAGGGATCTTCCAGGTGAGAGCATCTGAAGAGAATTGAAAATACAAATCAAGAGTGGAAATTGCTACCAATGGACTACAGTTATTGGGGTATTAAGAGGCAAAATCTGTGACAAAAATCCCCCACTGCCCCAGGTGAGAATGATTTACAGCAGCACAAAAATGCTTCTGGACAAGGGACTGGAAAGGAACTCCAAGGACAAGGAATTTCTTTCTTGTCATGTTCTCTTTCAAAATGGTTCTATCCCAATTTCTACAGATTGGTGGAATCACAGAATGGTTTGGTTTGAAGGGACCTTAAAGTCCACCCAATGCCACCCCTGCCATGGCAGGGACACCTCCCACTGTCCCAGGTGCTCCCAGCCCCAGTGTCCAGCCTGGCCTTGGGCACTGCCAGGGATCCAGGGGCAGCCACAGCTGCTCTGGGAATTCCATCCCAGCCCCTGCCCACCCTGCCAGGGAACAATTCCTAATTCCCAAGATCCCATCCAGCCCTGCCCTCTGGCACTGGGAGCCATTCCCTGGCTCCTGTCCCTCCATGCCTTGTCCCCAGTCCCTCTCCAGCTCTCCTGGAGCCCCTTCAGGCCCTGGCAGGGGCTCTGAGCTCTCCCTGGAGTCTTCTCTCCTCCAGGCAGGACATTCCCAGCTCTCCCAGCCTGGTTCCAGGGCAGAGGTGCATATACACATAAATATTTATCAGTGGACAAGTGGAAAATAATTTATGTGTAGTTCTTGAGTTCAGAACTCACTATTAATTCCTTATTTTATTGTGCAACCCAGTGAGCTCTCACAACCTGTGCCAGCCATTTCCCTTTCCCCAGCCTCACCTTCCCAGCAGTGAAACCCCTTTCCAGCACACCTGAGGGGAGAGTGCTGAGGATTAGTGAAGACAAACAGCAGGAGCTGTCCCTGAGCTCACAACCACCTCTGAATGCTAATTGAAAACTTCATGAGTATCATTTAATTAGCAATAATTTCGTAGGGAATTGCAAATGGTGACAGCTGACTTGGGATTGCTGGTAAGGTTGTTTTCTTTTTGCAGAGAAATCTGATCCTAAACCCCACCAGGGGAGGGAATTCAATGGGGAGCAGTCTTTCCACCATGAAGAGTTTTGACTGGCTCTGGTTCAGGTACAAAGAAAAACTCAAACATTTCTAGACAGACAAGTCCAACTCCTACAGCACAAATCAGCTGGTGTGGCCCCATGTCCACAGGCTTCCACAGCAATGCACACGAGGATTTTTCCTCAGCTTTCCTTCTGTCTCACCTAAAACAACACCAAAGGACTGTGGCAGAACTCTGGGGATGTTTTCCAGCAGGCCCCCTCCAGTGATGTGGGCGTAGGCTTTGACGTGGCCCGAGCGCAGCACCGGCAGCAGAGTCTTGCTGTAGAGTTTGGTGGGGGTTAACAGGAGTTCTCCTGCCCAGGGGAGAGGGAAAAAGCATGGAGAGAAATGTGAACCAACATAAAATGGGGGAAATCTCAAAAGAGCAACTTGGATAGTAATGAGCATTGTGCTAGAGAGAAACACAAAGTTCTACTTTTTTTTTTTAGCCCACAATTAATTATTTATCCCCCTCCCTTAGTTTCTTCCCTGCACACGTGACTCCCAGGAACAGGAGAAGATGAAAACACCCTAAAGATGGAATGATTTTTTTTTTTGGTGCCTGAGAAAAGTTTCGAAGGCCCAGACAAAATAAGTGTGTGAGCTGTTGGGAAGCTCAGGAGGAAGCAGTACCCAGTGTCTGATCCCCGGAGACACCAACACGGGAGGAGAAATCCAGGGAGGACTTCTCCACGATCTTCCTGACGAGGCTGAAGCCGTTGCTGTGGACCCCAGAAGATGCCACCCCAATGACCACGTCCCCCTCAGTGATCCTGTCCAGCTGGGGCAGCATCTGCCCTCGCTCCACGGCCCCCACGGCGAAGCCAGCCAGGTCGTACTCGCCGGGGGGATACATCCCTGGCATCTCGGCTGTTTCTCCTCCTGGGGACCAAAAACACAGCAAAGAGGTGTTGAAAAACCCTGGTTTTAATCACAGAATGCCAGAATGGTTTGGGTTGGAAGGGACTTTGAAGCTCATCTCATTCCACCCTGGCAGGGACACCCTCCACTGTCCCAGGCTGCTCCAAACCTCAATGTCCAGTCTGGCCTTGGGCACTGCCAGGGATCCAGGGCTGGGCAAAATCTTGCCTTTTTCTCTCCTCTTCCCTTTCCCAGGAAAGCCCCTGAAAGGCATTTTCACTCCCTGCCCTGTGCTCCAGCTTCACCTGCTTTTTGCAGCCCTGGGTTTTCAGCTGTATTTAATAAGGGCTGGATCAAATGGAGGATGGAGAAGGCAAGAGACAAAATGGGGAGAAGTGCTTGGCCATCCAACACTTAAATCCACAGTTAATTGTGCAAAACCAGGCAAGAGATGAGCCCTCACTATCAGTGGGATAATGAGTTAAATTTGTTGAGCTGAATGTTCAGCTGTTGCAGAAAGGCCTGTAGAGTTTGGAAGTCTTGAACTGGAAATAAAATTTTCACATTTTGGTGGTTTCATCACAAGGTCTCACCTAACACAGACCTCGCTGCAGCATGAATGGGGTGATTATATTTGATAAATTCAGAGAACACCTTAAAACAAACATAAAGCTGACCAACAGTTCATGCAGGAAAAAAGTAAATCAGGGCATAAAAAGCCTCTTGTTCAAAGTTTATAAACAGACCCAAAACAACATGCACTGAGAAAGGACTTGTGTTCCTAACTTCCCTAAAAAATTGGAAAAAAGGACAGAACCTTTTCCCAACATCCAACCTAAATCTCTACCTAAATCTAATCTAAATTTAACCTAAATTTTTAAAGTACTGTCTCCTTCCACTGTGATTCAGATTAAGTTCCCTGAAAGCAAAGACACGGAACACTTTGCTTTTTTACTCCTCCCAGATTCTTCCACAGAGTAGGAAACCAACTACATTAAAACCAACCAGAAGACCTTGCAGAAGGTTTTTTAGATCCCTCTGAGAAGTGCTCCTACCCAAAAGAGCACATCCAGCTTTCCTGCAGGCCTCAGCAATTCCTGCAATGACGCCCTGAGCCACTTCCACGTCGAGTTTGCCGCAGGCAAAATAGTCCAGGAAGAAGAGGGGCTCAGCTCCCTGGGCCAGGATGTCATTGACACACATGGCCACCAGGTCCTGCCCGATGGTGTCGTGTTTCTGGCACTCCTGGGCAATCTGCAAGACACAGGGAGAAGCCTGGGATCAGCTCTGGGCCCCTGGAACAGCAGCCAGGGTCTGGAAAGGACTGGAATCATGAGCAGAGTCTGCCAGCAATGGACCAAAATCCCTCCAGGTGTTCTTTGAGGAGCAGCTTTGTTTATTACCATCTCCTAACTCTCTTCAGGAATTATTCCTCTCTCCTATGGCAAATCTAAAAGGCACTGAAAAGGAAACTGTGCTGCAAAAGGCTTTCCTTGCAGCCCAAACACAACAGCAAACCTGGGATTAAATGTTTTTCCCCATCAATTAATCTTTTTGGGGGGTGGAGCTGCTGCTTGTGAAACAAGATTCCTGATTATATTCTTAATATTTAAAACCCAGTTATTTTAGGCATCCTATCAACTTCTGGCTATTTACAGGTATTTAATTCTTTTGCCTGAAGAAGGGCAATTTCAGTTTCCACCCCCTTCTTAGAAAGACCAATAGGTATTTTTACAAGACAAGTGCTATTTTCTGATAGAACATTTTCCCTTCTGTTTTTTCCTTCTTTGGCATGGACTTCCACCTTACCTTGAGTTTTGTGCCGACGCCGTCGGTTCCAGACACCAGGATGGGATCTCTGTAACCAGCTGCTTTCAGGTCAAAGAGCCCAGCAAACCCTCCAAGGTCTGCATTGCAGCCTGCCAGCCAGGAAACAGGAGAAACAGCCCAGCTTTACTTCCAGGGGCTTCTCCAGCATCTCCACCACAAATTCTCTCCAAGGTTTGTCAACACGACTTTGCTTCGTCACCAGGAAACTTTTCTCTGCCATTTAGAACCTGTTCACTGAGGAGCTCCTAATCTGCTTAGGTTGGCTTTGTCTTTTTAATTCATCATTAGCCTAAGCCTAAAAATCCCCAACTTAGTGACTGAACAGTCAGTAATTCCTGTAACTGACTGATTTCCCCTTTGTTTCTCTGAATCACTGGAGGAACTGTGGTAAGGTTGTTGTACTGGTGTAAGAATATCTATATTTTCCCCTCTGTGTATATCTGACTTCATTAGAAGGTTCTCAGTTAATTTGAGAATTCATTTCATAAATGAATATTTTAAATCTGTCCAAAGAATTACAAGGACTTGCTAGAGCAAGATGTGCCTGAACCCCAAAACCAAAGATGAATCAATGCTGATTTAACCAAGCAAAAGATGTGTGTTCCACATCCATCTCAGGAATTCTACATCTCATAACCTTTCTAAACATTCATCCTCCCAAATGATAGAGTTCACTGGGCAAGAAATAATAATTCATGGAATCAAACTCAGTACTGAATGGTGGGGTTTTTGCTTGCATTTATCCTTATACACTGCTGAACTGTGCTCTCTAACACTCCTGGCATTCAGGAGATGGAGTTTAGAGCCATTTGGGGATTAAAAGCTGTGCACTTGAATAAAATCACAGTTAATAAAATCAATGCTGTGCATTTGGAATAAAATCACAGGCATTTGCTTACCACAGATTTTCTTGTGTCATCTAGAAACAGGCAGGACACATAAATATGAGCTTTTTATCAAGATCAACTGATGAACCTCATTGCCAAGAAGTGACCAAAGCGGGAGCAGAAGGTTCTTGTCTTACCTGACCTTGATGTGGCTGCAGCAAAGGGCTTGATCTTCTGCACCAAAGTGTTCCCTGCTTCAATGTCCACCCCACTGTTCTTGTAGGTCAGGCCTCTGGAAGCGTGAGGAAAAATGGGATGGCAGCTGATTACTGAATGTATTTTCAAATAATATTTCCTTCTTTACATCCCTGAGTGGATTAACTGTGCAGAATCCCATCCTGCTGTGTGAGGAGGGGCTGCCAGGAGCAGTACATGGATGATTCCAGAGTTTTGAAGATGATATCAGAGCATTGGGATAATTCAGTCAAATCCCAAAATAAAACCAACAAGCAAACCCCTGACAACAAGGTAAAATAGGCAGCATAGACCTGATTTTGCAAGGTTTGAACTCCTGGTCCAGACACAGAATCCCTGAGGCTGGAAAAGCCCTCCTGGCCCACAGAGCCCAAGCTGTGACTGATCCCCACCTTGTCCCCAGCCCAGAGCACTGAGTGCCACCTCCAGGCCTTGAGGTGTCAGTGGGAAAGCTCCAAACCCAAACCAAACCAAGCACAGAAATGCACAGCTGGGTCAGAGCAGGGCTAAGCTCAAGTCCCTTTTCCACCCACAAGTCCCAGGTGCATCAATAACCCCCAGGATCCTTCCAGAGTTTTACAGCTGGAGCTCAAGGGTTGCCTCTCCTCATCACTGGAATGATCCCACCACAGAAGCAGCNCCCCCACGAAAGCAGCCCCTCCTTTTTTTTTTTTTTTTTTTTTTTTTTTTTTTTACTTCAGTGGGCTTTCTATTAAAGAATATGTTTTCTATTTCCTTAAAAAGATCCAGGTTCCTAAGGTGGGGCTCAGGAATCTAGAAGGAGATGTCTGTAAGCTCTGGCTGGGGTTTATGTAAGATCAACACACTGGTACAAACTGGTGTCACCTGTGTGTCCCCATAGCTCCCTGGGGACATGAAGCACCAGCTCATGTTTACAGAAGGACCTTTCCATTCTGGGGACAGGGACTTTAATGACTTTTCCCTCCAGCAAACACAGCTTGTGCCAGTTAAGCAGTTGTTATTCCCAGGCTGTCAATGGCATGGACCAGGTGCATCCCTATTTTAGACCCATCCCTGTTTTCTCTCTCTCCTATTGATGGGATTCAGCCTGAAGTTTAAATTCTAAGGGTGTTGATTAACAAGGACAAGCACAACAAAACAACTGAAACCCATTTAAAATTGACTCAGCTGAACAAAAAAATTCAGTTAATCCACAAAACCCATCTCAGGAACCACGTCAAGAATTCAGCAAACATTTAAAAATGTCAGAGATAGACACAAATGCCTCCAATTGCACTAAATGGAATAAATATTTTTGTACTCTGCCTATTAAATCTTATTTTAACATGTGGGAGGTTTTTTTTAGGATCTAAGGGATTTCTGTTGTGAAGATCATTGCTGGAATATCTGGAATTGATAAGACTTCAAATATCAGAAGAACTGGCCCAGGAGCAGTGCTACCAGGAAAATCCAAAGGTGTCTGTACTCACAGCATATCCCTGCCCAAAAACTGGCAAGAAGACAAGAATTACCACAGGCAGCTGTTCAGGCTGTGAATAAGTCTCAAGGAAATATTGGCCTGCAACAACCAGAGATCAAAGTCAGCCCCTTTCAGTCTGAATATGATAAATATCTGCCAGATTTTCACCATGTTTTTAGGAGTATTCCAAATTTGGTTGGGTTTTTTTTGTGTAGGTTTGGTTTTTTTGTTTTGTTTTTTCTATCTGCTTTGATCCTTTAAATGAATCTTTAATTCTTTAAGTTTTCTGGAATACTTTTGATTAAGCATTCTGGCTATTTTCCTGAGGTGAAATGCCTCAGGACTGAATCCTGCCAGGCTGCCAAGAGGAGATGAGTCCTAACTTCCAGAGCCATCCCCCTTCCTTCACTGAGCCCAAAGGGGACAGGGCTTGGGTCACCCTGGGACAGTGGAAGGTGTCCCTGCCCATGGCAGGAACAGGATGAGCTTTAAGGTCCTCTGCAACCCAGCTCAGTGTGGGATTCTGGGACTGAAGCATCCTGGCTGTTCTGTCCCTTCAGGAGCAGAAGCTGGAGCAGCCTGCAGGGCAGAGCTCCAGGCACTGACTGCAAACAGCTCCCAGGAGCCTCCCTGTGCAGGCAGGGATCCTCCCAGGCAGGCATTCCAGGCAGGAACCCTGCTGGCTGTGGCCCAGGAACTCGGTGTGGGAGGGAACTGCTCCAAGTGCCTCCTCTTGCCTCACTGACCTGGTGTTTTTTCTGCTACAAACCCCAATTCCACCTTTCCACATCAATTTGTCAACAGATGCAGAGCACTTAAAAGAGAAAGAAGACTAAATACCAACACCCTTGTTCTTTTAGGAAGTTTATTGATCATAATTTTACAAAATACTAGTCAGGATACATTGCCAGCAGCAACAGAACTGTCACTGATGTGCTTCCCAGCCTACAAAAGAATCCCTTGGGAAAAGGTGTGTTAGGAGCTCATTGGAGCAGAGCAGTTTCTTATTAGGTAAAAATGAGTTTAAAAACTACAAGAAGCTTTCAGGAACATTAAAGAGACAACAGGACTCCCTGCTATTAAAAAAACCCCACACCCACATTATCCCTAGAGTTTACAGTAAATACAGTGCCAATTAAAGGAATGAGAATGGAAAGAAGTGATGAATCCTACCCTGTTGTTAGGCAGCTATCCCAGTAAAATGTAAATGCCAACAAGGTAGGGGGTTCAAGGTAATTTTAACCATTCCTAAAAGCTAAAAAAGAACCAATAAGCCAGCTTGAACTTTGTTCATATATAAAATCACAGAATCTCCTGAGCTGGAAGGGACCCACAGGAATCATCCAGTCCAAGCCCTGGCCCTGCCCAGACCCCCAGCAATCCCACCCTGGGCATCCCTGGCAGCGCTGGCCAAAGGCTCCTGGAGCTCTGGCAGCTTGGGGCTGTGACCACATTTCATGATATTAAATATCAGACTTCTGGACAAGACAAACCCAGAGCAAAAGCTGTGATCCAAAGTCAAAGAAGCAGAAGCTGACCTTCCCTAAACCAGGCCTAACAACTGCAGCAACACAGATCATTCCTGTGTGCTTGTCCCTGTAGTTTAACTCAGATTTAGGAGAGTAAGAACATGGATCAGGCATTCAAAATATTCCTCTCTTGGCTGGTCTTGCTGAGGTTGAGTACAAGGATGGGGTTAAAACTTGTCAAGAGTTACACAGAATATCAACACCGGTTATTAATCTCAACCAGGGATGTGCTTAGATCCTTTTCACACCACTTATTCCCACTTCAGGGGTTTGGAATATCTACCTGGATTGCCTGAGGAAGGCTATGGCCCGGTAGCCAATGTCCCTCCTGTAGATGGCCCCCTGGAAGTGGATGGCAGCCACGCCCAGGTTGGCCTCCTGCAGCGCCGCGGGCAGGTCCTCCTTGATGGCCGTGACTGTGAGCACTCTGCCCCCGCTGGTCACCACCCTGCCGTCCTTCAGGGCTGTGCCTGCATGGAACACCTCCAGGCCCAGCTGCTTGGCCTTAGCAAGCCCTGTGGGTGTTGTGAGAAAGATCAGCTGTTGGTTAGAATGTTCTCAATGAAGAGAGAGCGAGCGCTTCGTGTCTGAAAAGCACAGTCAAAGTCAGGGTGATCCTGCTGGGAAATGGGAATAAATGTGTAAAAAATACCTCTGAGGAGAGACAAGTCTACCTGTGTGCTCAGGGGTGTGGGAAGACATTTAGCTGATGCACAACATCTGATTCCAGCTGGGGTTTTATGCCTCAGTGACATCAGCATCAATGTGACCCAAGAACCCTGATCAGAACCACCTGACTGCAGCAGGTATTAAATATCAATGCTGTGCCAATATCAAAGAAAAACAGTGTGGAGAACTGAAAATACACCAAAATAAACTGAGATGTGTGAAAATTCAGCTGCTCTTGCTGACCCAGAACCAGGGTTTCCATGAATCTCAGTTCCAGTGATTCACCTTCATGCAGCAGGAGAGAACAGGGAGAGAGGCCGGGGGGGAATGAGCCTCCTGCAGCTTCTCCTGCTCTATTTACCTGTTATTTCCAAGCCCTTGGGATATGCCCCTGGATAGCCTTGACTAGCCATGACCACAGTCACAGCTGCACTGTTCTCTTTCCAGGCTGGCATGGAGCTGGCCAACCTCCTGTTGATCACTGCCTGCATAACCTCGTACAGGTCACTCCTCAGCAGGGGCAGAATCACCTGCAGAAACACACAGCAGCAAATCAAACCAGGTAATCTTGCATTGTCTTCCCTGGCCTTGAAAAGACACTAATGCAGCTGTAAAAACAGCATTAAATATGCCCACACACTGTACTTTCACACATCATACATGCAGTGTGTAATCTGAGAGCCCTTGAAAATACTCGTCCTTGAAGAGGGTTTCTGTGGGTAAAATAATTGTTACATATGGAGAGGGAAGCGTGAGGACTAAGAACCCATTTTGTTCTGAAGAATAGAAACTAAGAGTTTTGTTCCACTTGTCAACAGGGAGCAAAGAAAAATCCAGAATCCATTCCAGAAAAGACAGGGAAGTGCTGAACTCTTCTCAAGCTGACCCTTGCAAAGCCCAGATTTGAGTCCAGCCTACTGAAATCCTCTGGAATGGAACAATTTCCTAACAGACCTTCTGCCTGGAACAAACAACCCAAATATTTTAAATCTTGGTGCAATGAGCTGATTATTCACCCCAAATCTGGTTAACAATAGTGGTAGATGGTCACAGATTTTACTCCTCCCATAATGCTAAATTGTACAAAATAACTCACCTGACACTCTGGGTCACCAAATCTGCAGTTAAATTCCAGAACTTTAGGCCCATCTTTGGTGAGCATTAATCCAGCATAAAGCACACCTGGAACAAAAAATTATACAAAAAGATCTCTCAGGAACTCACTTGTTTTTAATCTGTTGATGACAGGGTTTAAAAGGTTGCCACCTGTACCCAGTGAATTTGAGAAATGGTAAAAATAAATCAGGCAGAAATAATTGTCACAATTTTACAGCTTATTTTTTAACATTTTCCTTTCTGTTCCTCCTCACTTCAGGGATTACCCCCTATTCATGAAATGACCTCTGTTGATTTCCATGGACTCTGAATCAAGGCACTGGTAACTAACCCAATTCCTAATAAATCAATTAACCTCACTGGAGGTTTCCCTTAACCTCTAATGTGAGTTAGGCTACAAAGAGGAAAAAGAAGAAAAAGAAAAAAGGCTGTTCTCCCTATGACTAAAAATCCCAAAGTTTTGTACATACCCAAATAAGGGACACCTTCTTTCCTCATGCCATCAACAGTCTTCTGAAGAACAGTGTCTCTTATCTTCTGCAGCAAATCTTTAGAAATCTAATAAAAAAGGATTAGAAACCAGTGCTTGTGAAAATGGAGGGCTTGGTTTTGTGTTTTTAAGAGCCAAGCAGAATTCTTGCATGGTCTCTTGCTCACTCCAATGGAAAGCTAAGAATGTTTTTCTCTCTATTTCTGCCAATAGAAGTTCCCTATCAAACAGACCCTAAACTACCTTAAGCCAAAATTCACCTTTAGCTTTGTTTGGCACAAGATAAAACTGTGGGTTCAGGCCCTTGGTTCTAATGAGCAACATTTCATAACACTTAAATCCCAATCAAATATCAGGCTGCAGAAATAAAACTTCCTACTTTATAACTCCAAGTAATTCAGTGGAGATATCCTCCTCTGTTGAGAAATTTGTGGAGCTGGGGATTTTACTTGGCCTTGTCTGCTTTAGGCAGCTCTTTCCATCCAGCAGAGCCCATTCCCTCCTGCTCCTCATGCTGGAATTAAACATTCCCACAGGCTTTCAGTGACAGCTGGAGTGAAACATCCCCTGATCAGCCCCTTTTCCCTTCCTTATCAATGCATTTTCCCCCTCCTTATCAATCCTTTCTCACCTGAGGAGCTGGGGAATAAGCTCCCATCCCTCCTGTGTTGGGGCCTTCATCTCCATCCATCAGCCTCTTGTGGTCCTGGGCTGGGGGCATGGGAGCAATGGTGACACCATCACTGAAACACAGGCACTAAAACAAGGACACAAGTTAAAATTCTGGGTATGGTTAAAATTAAAGTGCAATTAGTGCAAATAGAGTTGATTTTCAGTGTGACAAAGGGATATTTAAGAGGATAAACTCTGCCTCCAACTCTGCCTCCTTGATAAAATAAATGATGGGGTTCAAAGCATTTGCATTTTCCTCAGGAAGCAGGGACTCATTTTGTGTGACCTTCCTTCAGAAATCAATAAAACCTAGAAAAATGATACCATCAGCAGTTGCACTGTAAAGAAACACTCAAAAGAAACACTAAAAAAAAAATTAAAATACTGCATGATGGAAATGACTTCTTCCTTTCCCCTGTCAGCCCCTGCCCCGGAAGGAAGGCACTACATTCCTTTCAATACTTCCTTTTCCTTGCTGATAAATCTATTTACTTGTGAAATATTTATAAATTATTTATATAGCAGTTTTTATCCTCAGTATCTTCAGAATAACAAAGCTGCTGGCATCTTCTGGAACTGCATGATGTTGTGCACTCAAACTGGGTAATGTTGGACTAATGGGAGCAGCACTCAAAACCATTTTACAATGCTAATTATAAAACCAACAAGGATCCAAAATAAGCCACACAGCTGTCTCTAACCAATACGATTTTATTTATAAGCAGGGAATGGTTTTAATTTAACTGATAAAATCCTCCACTCTGTAGGTGAAGGCACTTAGTGAATCCCAAACAATTTAGAACAGGTAGAACCAAAGTGTTACAGTGAGATGCACTTACAGAAATTTCTTCTCCTTCAAGACGTTCTTCAACAACAACAGTTTCCCCAGCTGTGCCAAAACTCTTATCCTACAGTGAAACAAAATCTCTTTAGTTCTGTTTCGAACTACTGAAAATGCAACAAGAAATATGTATTTTTAATACAGCCAAAAATGCAGCACAGGTTTAAGATGATGAATCCATTCTCTCCCCAGGGATGTCAGCAGTGGTGAAATCCCTACTCCTCTTTTCTGTCTATTCTTAAATAAATACAGGGTTTATGACTGAATATTTTCAAATGGCAGAAGGTATTTGTGATTACTGAGCAATTCCTCATGCTCTGCATTCTGAAATTCATCCCAAGAGCAGTGACAGCCAAGTCTCCAGTCTGCACTTTCACTGGATAAAAAAGTGCAATTTTATACAACACATGGGAAATGAGCAAGATTCTCATATCCCAGTGCAATGTTTGACCACTGACTACATATTCTGGGTAATTAAGAAATTAAGAACAACCAGCCCACACTGCCAAGGTGATTTTGGGGGTCTCTAGAAATCTCTAACTTGCAGGTTTTTTGTACAAGACATTGGGCCCTGTTCAGACAGGAATTGTCCAGTGACCAGACTGCCCCAAATGTGACTGCAGCCCCCAGGCTCTGACTCTTGAAGCACAAGTGTGTCACATAATGTCTCCCATGGATCAGCAGAGCTCCATGGAATTTTAGGATGCTGCTGACACCAGCTGAGGGCCTGACCTGGGAGCCTCAGCTCTGTGTTCCTCACTGAGCAGATAAAATTACTTCATTTGGCCTCACTTCAAATCTCGATGCTCCAAATACATTTGTGGAATATCCTTCCTCAATGTGAACTTCACTTGAAATAATCCCAGCAGAATTTGACTTCACACTGAAGTGCTGTGCTTAGTCCTAATGGTGCCTGTAAAGATCCACCTCAATCACTGAGTTCCTGCACTGTGGGACTTGTTGGACTGCAGGAGTCTCATACAGTGAAAAAAAAAAGAATTGCATATATAAATAAGTGAAATAAGGGTGAGTTTTCATGAAGAATGGTTTTATTTTAGCCTACAGGAACTGCACCTCAAGCAATAAATACAACAGAGTTTCACAGCTGGCCAAATAAAAGGGTAAAAGGTTTGATGTCTTCCAGCCAAGTTCCTATTACATGAAATAAGGAATATCTGTGATGCTCTGAGGTGGTGAAGAGCTGATTTTGTGTGAGACATTCCTTCTCACCTCCATGATTTCAGTGACAGCTTTGCAGGCCTCTTCCTTGGTCGAAGCCACGATGACTCCTTTGCCAGCTGCCAGGCCACTGGCTTTGACAACCAAAGCAGGGAAGGTGGCACTGCCAAGGCACAGGAGAGACATTCAAAATAAAAACAGTCCTTGCAAGGACATTCTGAACATTTCAAGAGTTGAAAAATCAAAGTACTTCTCAGTTTGCATGGCAACCTTATTGAATAACACACAAATCACACCAGGCTCCTCTCGTTATGCTCTGTCTGAGAAAGGTTCCTGCTTCTCTTCCCCACCAGGGAATTTCCTGACTGTTCATTACTGCTTTCCATTTGGGAGTTTACTCTTGTATCATCTGGGGTCACCTGGGTTGCACTGTGATGAGCAGATCATCAGTTGCTTAGTAATTCTCCAGGTTTTTTGGTGGAGAAAAGGGGTAAGAAGCCAGCACAGATGGCTCTGGGCTGCTCCCTGCCTTTTCCCAGCAGGCAGACTGACAAAAAAATAACAGCTTGTCCTACATTCTCCTGTGAACTGAACACTGAACTTGCATTTCGTTTTAGAGCAGGAGGAACCATTTTTCTCAGACCTGCTGCAGTTTGAGAGAGTCGTGGTGGGTGATCCTTTGAAACGTTTGCAGATGTTCTATCCCAAAGGTATTGATACATGAGCAGTCATTGGATTGGTTTGGATATCCAGCACACTGTCAGTAAGAATATGTCTGAAATGACAAGAACTGTACCTGTTGATAAAGGCACATGCTGCTTTGGGATCAGTGAAGGATTTCCACCTGGCAGTGGGGATCTCGTGACGATCCAGAAAGGCTTTGGTAAAACTCTTACTGGACTCCAGCTGAGCTGCCTTTGCTGTGGGGCCAAAACACCTGATCCCAGCTGCTGTCAAGTCATCCACAATTCCTAAACACAAAACATGTTATAAATCTCCAGATGATTTATGGGAGTCAGGCCAGCCAAGTCCAGGGCTGCACTGATCCCTTGGAGCAAGAATGCCAGGAATAAGAAGTCATCTGTGTCTGCAGTGCCTGCTTTCCTCACTGGAACCAGGAGCAGGTAACCCTGCACCACTGCAGGCCCTCAGGATGTGCTGGGTTTGGGAAGGGATGACAACTCCCCCTCAGTTTATGACACCTTTGAACTAAAAGGTCAACATGAGTCTTTGGTGAAGATACCAAAAGGTTTAAGCAGAAAAACTACCAGCATGTTTATAATTAGTTGGGTTTTTTTTACCAAGACTCAAATTATAATTATTTCAAAACATAAAAACACCATAGGAAAGCCAAAACTGGCTTTCTTGCTCACACACTACCCTTCAGAAATTCCTTTTCATTAGAATGAAATGAAATTTCATTTTCAATTTTCTTGAGCCTCAGCATGACTCTGGATTTCAGGGAAACTGCTCCAGAGGATCTGTTTCCATTCAGACTGGAGACACTGCTGAGTGCTGCACAGATGAGGACTAAAATTTACTTTTCTTCCTAAATGCTGAAGGCTGTGATTTCCAGCTTGTGTCTCTTACCAGCAGCAAGAGGAACCTCGGGACCGACCACCACCAGCCTGATGTCCTGGTCCCTGCAGAACTGGGCAACAGCAGCATGGTCACTGACTGGAACAGCTGTTGGAGACACAAAGCAGGGAAAGATCCCATCCACGGGTGCTTCTCAGCACTGAGTTATCACAGAGCACTCACCTGCCTCACCTGCTGGGCTGCCAGGTCACTGGGAACCTGGAGGAGTGAGGCCCACACTGACAGAGACACAGCCCCAAGCCCCAGGCAAAAGCTCTGGTTGGACATCCACTGTCAGAGCCATAAATGACAGAGTCATGGAATATCCTGAG
>VXAX01002338.1:1169678-1215577 GCA_013399835.1 Leptocoma aspasia | reverse complement strand
CGAAGAGCTGCGCGGAGGCAGGAGCCGCCCGGGCAGAGGTTGAGGGCGGCGGGCTCCCGGGTAGCGGGGCCGGGGAGGGCAGGTGGCGGCAGGGCAGGGCCGGTCCGGCGCCGGGATGGAGGTGAGGTATGGAGGCGCGCAGAGGTATGAGGGGCGAGGCCGGGACTCGGACGGCGGCGGGCGAGGGGGAGGCACCGGGCCCGGGGGAAGAGGCGCCTCAGGGAGGCGTCTGGCAGCGATGCGGGCGAGGGAAGGGCGAAGGGATCCCTGCTCCGCGGGACCTGGGGCGGGCCGCGGCTTCGCTGGGCGCTGTGGGAATGTGTGTCGCACCGTGCGGGCCGGGCCGTCGGGGGACCCTCCCCGTGGCATCGTGGGGACCGTGACCAACAGCTCCGAGTTCCTGAGGTTCCGGCACTGTAATTCCCCCGCACAGAGGGGCTGGGACAGGCGTGTCCTGCTCCAAGCCGCGTGTCGCCCGTGGGGTTCTCGTTCTCTCCGTAAAATGAGGTTGCGGTGTGCTGTCAGCTCTGGACAGGTAACGTCTGGCTTTGTCGGCCGGATGGTGTTGGTGTAGGTACAGTAGCGTGGAACATTCTGCTGCCTGACAGGTATTTCCAGCTGAATTATTCATTCATACCTACTCCGAAGGGGTTCTTAAATAGGCGCTGCAGAAATTGCTCTGGTGGAATGGACCACTTTCACTGTGTGCTGCTCTGAGTGGGTGGTGCTTTATTACGACTGGGGCAGGAGAAAAGGTCTCTAGGTTTTGTGGCAGTGGCCCCTGTCTTTCTTTATTTAACCGGCAACTTCTCTACTTTTCCTAGGATATTTGCAGTTTTCCGTTTTGTTTTTATATTTGGATCATCTAGATCTCCTTTCTTCTCATTTTGGTCCAGTATAGCTTACGGTTTTTGTCACTAGTAATAAAACATCACAGAAAGAGTGTACAAAATGAGTGAAATTTGTTTAATTTTCCTAATAAACTGGATTTAGCATAGCCAAAAAGAATTAAAACGTTAAAATCATTGAACTGCGTGGGATAAAAATTACTCTCCTGAAGTTTAGAAGCATAACCCCCCTTCCCCTCCCCCCCACCCCATGGTGTGTCTTTCAGAGTTACTGAAATGAAACGAGATCAAGAAATTGAACATACTGTACAGAATGTTCTTCTTTTAGCAGTAGCTTAGGCAGGTAGTCTGATCTGCCTTGGTTTTATTCGCTTTATCTGGCAAATGCGTTTTTGCAATGCTCTTCTAATGTGCAGGCTTTTACAAGCTCAACTGCAAAACAGGGGCTATAGTTTATTAAGAAGTGTCTTTTATAAAACTGTGTGAAAAGTAGGGAAATGGCAGCTGTGAACTGGCAAAGAGGCACTCTGTAAAGGAACTTGGTAAAGCTGTGCTGTGTCGCTGTCTCTGGCCTAGTAAATGACCTTCTACAGCGTGCCTCACCCTAATTCCTGTTGCTCCCTCTGCAAAGGGGAAAGAATGTTTACATATTAAATGAGGTTGTTGAGGATACATGAATGACAAATGTTGCCTAAACGTCAGATGTGTGGCGGGTAATACTCTCTTCCTGAAATTACAGCTGTGTTAAATCTGATGTTGTAATTGCATTCACTTTAGAAATACCAGCTGTAGGATGACACTTTTTGTTTTCTTACATGAAGTTCTGTTGTCTTTTGATAAGAGATGCAGGGACATTTATGAAGGTTTTTTGTCTATATGTTGCTAATTGGGTGATGCTCTAATTACTCTTTCCTGTGTTTAGTAAACTACTAATTTAATAATGTAGTTTAGCATGTTGGAAAGGAGTTGTAAACAGGAAGCATAAATGAAAATTTAGTAAGTGAACAGTAGATCTAGTAAGTTTGTCATAGACATACTCCCAAGTGAGCAAGATTTCAAGACTCTGGATTCTATCAATTAACATTTAAGTGTTCAGTGTGAAAAAATGTTTTACAAAGGAAACCAGTACCTATACTTTTAAGTGGTTTTTTTTCTTTTGGTTCAGAATGATTTATTATCATTAGTATTATCTTCTAAGTTGCCTGACACAACAAAGAGATATCCTTTTTCTGATTGTGTATTTAAAAACACTATACTTAATGTTTACCTAAAATGTTTGTGTAATTCATTGCCATCTCTGACTGTACCAGTGGTCTTACACTGTACTATTATGACAATATTATCGGTTTTATTGATAAAGATGGTGCACAAGTACCATTTTTATGGATAAAAATTGGGGCACGAAGTAAGTTCTAGTTACTTTTTAAACTGCTGTAATTTTATACAATGGTTTATAATGCCCCGGGTTAATGAAATTTTATTTTTACAGATCCACAGAAAAGTCTCGGATTAAATTACAAGACTTATCTGATTAGCCTGCTCTTAGTCAGTCTACAGTGAAGTTTTGAAACTTGTAACAAATGGCCTCTTTTTGCTGATGGCTCTGAGCATTGACCTGAACAGTTACTGCAGTTGAGTGGATGCACAGTAACTTGTGAAACTTGTGGCTTTGAGCCTTTGTGTGTATCATTAAACTTCTAGTGATTTTTGTCTGTGTGGACAGTCTTCAATGGGAGTTTTCTGTAACCTTTTGTCTGCAGTAACAGAAGCCAATGCTTGTGAGATCCTGTGTTTTGTGCTCTAACCACAGTGCTGTTGCTAATTTACCACTGCTGGACTGGTTTAAACCTGGTTTGCGTAACTTTTGGCAAATCATATTTTTTCTTAAAAAAAGCTAACACACCCCAGACAAGCCTTTAAAGGAAGAGCACTTCTTTTCAAGAATTTTCCCAAAAAAAGCCCAAGCTTGTGCAATATTCTCCTGGATACAAACACAGAAATATTCTGTAAAGATACAAGTAATGTAGAACAAGGGAAGAGGATGGATTTTCTTTAGAAAATATTGATATAGCATCTTTAGAAATCTGAAGCCTTTGAAGGCAAATGCTAAAGAAATAGTAAACAGTCATTCTCAGAACAGCTGGAAACACAGGACTTGTGTTATGGATGGAAGAGCAGGTAAAAAATAGAGTAAGGAAGTTCAGTTGAAAATGTACAGAAAATATGTAATTGCTGTACAAAGTGTTAAATCATTAAAGCCTTTCCCTCAACGTCCAGATATGAACTATTTACATCATAAACTTGAAAGATTTACTTTATTGATGATACTGACATCTTGATTACTGTGATTTACCTTTCACTTCCTTTTAGTTTTAATACTGCAAACCCTGGATTTATTTGTGGAATTATGAGAATATTTAGAGGGATGGTTTTAGGTTTTTTTATCACCAGAATAACTTCTCATGTATTCTGTAAAGTTAGGCACATAAGAGTTGTACTTGTAGGTATTTACATCTGATTGAATGCAGAACTAATGTAATTAATGACATAACTTCAGTAAAGAGTGTAGGATGTTAGCTTTCACTGTGCTTCTGTGTTACACCTGGAAAACTGCTGTGGTGGGCTGCCATCAAATTACATGCACACAACATAATAAAGTGCTACTGGAAAAATCTTGTTCCATCAATAGAATTTTTTTTGAGAGTATGTGTCTAAGCAGCCGTTTAATAAGATAACTGTGTGAGATGACAGTGCAGAATTCATGGCCAGTTTGAGATCCCAAGGAACTTGTATCACAGAATGCAAGCTAGTAACAGTATCAAAACTTCCCACAAGTTTCACCCCAATATTTTCAGTCAGTGGAGTAGGGTTGAGAAAAATATTTACAGGCCAGTGAAATCTCCAGAGAAAATACATACACTCTGGGTTACACTTCCTTCTATTCTTTACCTGTGCTTCCAGTGTTAGTGGAAGTCCTGTGTTTCCAGCTGTTCTCAGAACAATTACTTATTGCACAATCTTTGCCCAACACTGGCAGTGTTTTTATTTAATGATTTGGCAATAATTTGTTCTTATTTAAAAGCTTTGTCCAGGAAAAAGTATTAAACCATTTTTATTGTGCGTTCCAAAAAAAGCCAAAACCGCAACCTTAGGAGGAAACCTAAGTGAGGAAAACTTTCAGTCAATTGGAACTTGGATAGTTATGCACATTGGTTCTGTACTGTTAAATGTCTTAGTACAGGATGCTATTTGTGTTTTTTCAAAAAAGAAAATCAGTGGGTACTGTAGCTATATAACCAATTCTGGGATGTAAACAGAATAAAATCAAGTGGTTCCATTGGTGAAATGCTATTGAAGATAAAAATTTCAGTAGTTATTTAAACTGAGAAATGCGCGTACCATAATTGAAACTAGAATAAGTAGAGAGTAAAAATAATTTCCTGTGTCCACTAAGAGATTGTTAGTCCTTTACATAACCTTTGGTAATCAGTCTGTACTGATGTGTGCTGTATTAGCTTTGGCATATAACCATGCCAGAGTGAAGCAAATAGAAATTTTTAGTAATTTTACCAAGATGAGTTAATTTAATCTTGGGAGTTGATTAATAAAGTTTTGTCTTGAATATCAACTGAAGTTTAAAATGTATAGTCTTCATTCAGTAAAGATAAATAAAAGTTATGGCTTTAGGCCCTGAGGAGTCTCATTTGCTTGTTTTTGTATCTGCCTGTGTAAGTAGAATTTTGGGAAATACTTTGCTGTATTTCATTTGCTGTGTTGTGCAGCAGCTGCAGAATTTTTGGGCTAGGATGGAAGAACTCACTTCAGAGAAAGAAAGCAGTAGTAGAAAAGCTTATTGAAGCCAGTGTCCCCTGAGCACTGTTGGCAGCTCTTCCTTACAAATAGACCAACTGTACAGCTAAAATGTAAAAAACCATGGGTGCTTTCAACCTGTCACATTGAACACTGGTATCTCATGAATATGTGTATGTTTTCAATCAGGAAAATGAAATAGACAGATATTTGTTGTAAATAAGAGTAATTCTGTTAATTATTGATTGCAGTTATTTTTTGCTCTGAGTTTTATAGTATCTTATACTTGTGTTAGGCGTGGCTATTCAAGTTCTGAGAAGAGAAAAATAACACAATACATTTGCAAGAGCCAGGGAATGTTGTCTTGTTAAGCTGCTCCCTTGGAAGGCTCTGTGAGTTTGTAATTAATAAGCTAAAGCAGCTTAGCTCAAACAATGTGTGAAACTCAGTGATCAAGTACTTTCTCTGATTGTTTGCTCCAGTTCAGCTGAGCTAAGAGTTTTAGGCTGAAGGATCCTCACTATATATTATAGAGGTATAGGCCATGCTGGGGACTGTGCCCAGGGACTGAGATTCAATTACCCCTGCTGGTGTGAGAGAGAGAAGGCACTACTCCCACTGACTCTGCCCGCAGCCACGGCTGTGTGCAACGAACGCAAATGCCTTCAGATCATTAGATCATGGCTCTCACTCAGCCTTGGTGTACGACTGAGAGATGAGTTCAAGCAGATTACAGGCTAAAATTTCCACTAGGGCAGAGGGGAAGAGGATGACGAATGTCTTTTGCTCAGTACTTGGAGCCAGAAATTTTGTGCGTCTTGCATGGCTTTGAAGTAGTGAAGGACTGTGACAGCATTGTCAGCTGGATATATAGTTTTGTCTTTTGAAGGGAGAAAGAGATGGTATTATCTGTTCACTGAAATCTATTACAATTTCATTTACTGAAAGCAAATGAAAATAAATAGTTTAAATGTTTTAAATAAAAAGAGCTAGTAAGCAACCTTTTGTGGTCAATGAAGGTCACGTAATGTCTTCTGCCTGCTTTTGATAGTTGAAGGCTTTCAAGAGGTATTCTGGAATCTGTTCGAGCCTCTGCAGTTGGTTTTTGGTTTTTTTTTTAACTTTGCTTTGTTCAGAAATATGTTCTGGAATCTGTGTAAGCCTTTGCAGTTTGTTTTTTGTTTGCTTCTTTTTCCTCAGGTGACCTTAATTACTGGCATGAAAAACAGGTATCAGTCAGGGATGGCAGGGAAAGAAGTGAGACAGCCTTATAATTTGCCTTCCTAAGAGCAGTATTAGTGTGTTAGTGAAGAAAAGACAGAAGTTAGTGGTGGTAAGTCAGGAATTGTGAGACGCCTCATTTTTGCTAATTAATGATCTCATTGAGGATACTAGCTATTCATCCTTTCATACACAGTACTAAAAAATAATTGTTTCTTCTTGGGTGATTACAAATACAAAGTTGTTTGTCATCTTTTTTTATTTAGCCTAATTAAAAGTACTGCTTAATCAGCCTCAAGAAGAAAATCTGTATGGATGTCAGAAAATGATGATAGTAGTTTAGTAGAGCATAGCAAATATTGTCCCTGAAGGTCTGCTGAAATAAAATGCTTCATAGAATTTGATGCTACTTGTTCATATTGATTTATATATTTCTTCTTCATTAGGAATTGGTGGCCAGTGATAAGAAACTTAAATCCATTCAGTTTCCTTGCCCCTTCTTAAGTTAGAAGCTCTCCCCCTGTCATATTTAGGGATATGGATTAGATGAGTATTTAAACCTTGTTACTGTTTGCTGCTTCAAACATTTTACCTCTTTTTCTCTCTGAAATGCTTTTTGTCAGAATAGAACACTTTATCTTGGTTACCAACCTTTGGAATGTTTTTATAAGGATGAGAAATTCCCTGGTAAACATATGGTTGACCTCATTGTACCAACCTTCACTATTGTCTTAAATTGATTTCTTTAACTGAAGCAGTTGAAGTAGTGCCAGACTCTTTCCCTTAAAAGATAAAATTATCTGTGGTTGACTTTTTATTACTGTGTGAGGCTTGTGCTGGGCGTTGGTACATTTTAAGACTCCACTTACAAAGCAGATGACTCGCTGTCAGTTTCATCTTATTCTGTAATAGTGGATTCCACTTAATTTGCTTTCAAATGACAGGTTCATTGTAAAAAATTTGATTATCTGGCAAAAAGCTTTTCAGACTTTGAAGTACAGAATGTTTCCTTTGTGTGTGTATAGTTTTTGTGATTTATGTTTAATTATACTGTAGTTATGATTTCAGGTTGATCTTGTCTCAGTGAGTTTAAGTCAAGCGTATTATTCTCATTTAAAGAGGACTGTTGCTTTGACCTTTCAGTCAAATATTTTAGAATATCTTGGAGCATATGAAGATAATACTCTGTTATCAAACTGAAAAATCAACAATCCTTATTCCCACAGCCCTCAATCCATAGCTGGATTTTTGAAATTTTTAAATGCTCAGAAGAACAAAAGATGAGTGATAGCAACTTACTGTAAGTAGCTCAATAAAAAGATTCATGCATTACCAGTTGGTTCCTTTAAATGAGAGAAATGTGCAAAATGCGTATGTCAAGCATTCAGATCTTGAAGTCAGGATTGGTCTGAGGAAATAACATTAGAATTGGGTTGCCAGATGTTAACATGTTTTATTAGAAATGAGGAGGAGACTAATCTGCTTCTGCATTCTCAGTATAGATTGAAAACCTGCTATTCAGCCAAAAATAGATAAAACTGAAAAACAATTATTTGAGCTAAAATCCCTGTATTACTTTTTAATGGACAGAGTATTTTGTGGAGCTGTTTTGTTATGCATCTTGCTGAAGCTTTAATTGACCACATCCAGACAATTATCTATCTTTCCTCCTCTGGGCCTTGATTAAAGCTTACTAGAAGAGCTTTGGTAGGAAGAATTCATGCAAAATTGTGATAATCAAGGATGTGGATGGTTTGTGTGTATGAGAGTCTGGAGCAAATGATTTCACCTGAATTATGGGACATAATCTGCAAGGATGCTCTTGAATGGCCTGGTTGACTGGGAAATAAAAACATTTTTATTTGTAGGAGCTGTCATTCTCTAGATTTCTTAAGTAGGGAGATGGAGTGTAGCAGGTAACGTTTTCTTAAATGTCACCATTGTTAATCTTTATGTTGTTTCTCTTCTGTTTGACAGCTTTTTGGTATTTTAAGTTAGGTTTCTAATTGGAGAGTAATGTGCAATGAGTTCCTGGAATACTTAAACTGTTTAAAATGTGTTGGATTTTTTTTTTTCTGTAGAGGAGTTTAGTTTGAAAAGCATAACGATCTACCTGGTGTTTAGAATTTCATATTCTGGATTTGAGGCACTTTTCAGTAAGAAATGTGTGACTGGAAGAAACTGAAATACTGCAAAAAGAGTTATAGTGGTCTTACGCTCTCAGGGTAGTGGCTTGTACCAACAGTCAGGCTTTGCTTATGAATCAATCAGCATGGTGTTGTACAACACTGTCATTACAGCCTGTTGTTTTCAGCTCCTGTTCTGGGACAAGGTTGCTCTTTGTCTCTGTATGGTGACTGACTCCTGCATGTAAAATCTCCAAAACAGGGTGTTTTTTGTGAAACATTTTATAACTTGAATGGGGGTGGAGGTGACAGGCTGTAGCTCATAAGCAAAATGTAAATTCTTTGCCAGGATGTTATCATATTACTGACAGTGTTTTGGTGCTAACAAAATTTGGGCCCATTTAAATTTTTGGATGTGGAAGAGAGTTTTGGTAGTTACGGAAGAAATACTGTAAGGTCTCCCTAGGGTGCAGCAGCTTTACCAATATACATGTATACCAAAATAGAAGGATGGAGCCCCTGTGGGGTTAATGTTTAACTTCTAACTATTTATGAGGTAATTTTCTTCCTCTTTGATCTTTGAGCCAGATTAGTATTTGAGTTTACAGTGTCCAGGAAGGCTCAGCCTTGGAAGACTATTCCTTTCTTACATTCACAGTTTCTTGCAACAAAGAGAAGGGAATTTGGGTGCATAGAAGTAGAAAGTTTGTAACACAATTCAAGTGCACGTGTTTTGGTCCTGCATGCTTCCTAGTCTGTGAAGTTGCTGTTCCATCTTTGTTTCTTCATATCATCATGGTACTACCTTATTGGACATGGCTAGTTGAGTTCCTACCAGTCCAGGTGAAAAGGCCACCACATTTCAGTTAAATTGCCCATCATATCTTGTTTTAATGGTGAAATAAAGTGTGGCAATGAAACATTTCCTCCAGCAGAAGTGAAAGGAATCTGTTTGTCCATTTGCCACTTTTTGCTCTGCTTGTATGTTTCTGGTCTACTGATAGTTTTGCTTTTCCCTTAGCTGTTTTCTACCAAATTCTTACCACTTCCCTTAATATATCATGTCTTTTGCTGAATCTGCTTTGGGTTTAATCAACTCGGTTTTTCTCCTTCTTGTTTCATTTCTCTGTAAAAAGGAAAATCACTGAAATAGGTTGTTTGTAGGTAAGGTATTTGGCTAAGATAGCTCATAATTTAGTTTACTCATTTAAGATATTGCTGATTTAATACATGACACGTTTTGTGCTGCATTTCTTGAAACACCAAAAAGTGAAGTATTCAAGAATTGCAATTTTATTTTCATTGTATTATTTATGTTTTCAAAGTTTGTTATTTCACCTCATAGGAGATAATAAGCCACGAGTATGGGCATACATTCAAACTTGATTGGATTAATGTGTTAATATTTTACTGCTAATCAGCAGCCAGTATAGCACTGTATGTAGGCTTTTCCCGCTCCAGTTATGGAGACTAAAACGTTACCTGAAGCAAGACTCACTGGTTGGCCTAGGTGCTCCCAGCTGTTTGTACATAACTTGTGCTTGGTAGTGACCCCTCTAACTTCACTGTAAGCATGTTTTTGTTTGCCCATAGCTCTGTTAAAGTTTAACTCTGTGTGCTCCACTTTTCCAGGGGAAGGGCAAAGCTGTTGTAAGAGTTCTGACAATGGGTTTAGGACTGAAAATAGGCTCCTGATATTGTGATACTCCTTTTTAAAGGCATTGAGAAAGGTAATTTTCACATGCCTACAAGAGCTAGGGAAGTTTTCATGGTGGGTAAAGAAGATACCTTTGCATTACTTCATTGTGAGGGATTGTGGTTAAAGTCTGTTGTCCTGTCTGTCCATGGGTGTCCCTTGTTTGTGGTAGAATCAGAAAAAAAAATACCTGGTTTTGGGCAATGTGATGGTGATGATGCCATATATGCTTTAGGAATACAGGTTATTGACACTTGAGGTAGCTAACAGGGACAGAGAGCCCAGTGAAATAATTTTCTATGTCTTAATACGCATTTATGTGCTACAATATCCAGCTCAGTCGTACACAGTGACCAAACTGTTTCTAGGGCTGGTTCTGAAATACTGGTATTGAAAACCTCTAAATTTCTTCCTGTCCTGTATTGCTGCCCCCTCTCGCTTTTCACATTATGCATCTTTTTTTACATGCAGGCCCTGCCTGCTTCTTTATGTGATTCACCGAGAATCAACTCAAGTGAGAATTCAGCTGTGGCATTTGAGCTGTTATCTCCCCAGTTCCAGAGGTGACCAAGTAAGATGTGTGCCAGATTGGAGAAAGAGGAGTGTGTATTTTTGCTAGAAGCTGTTGCCTTCAGACATACATTTAACTGGAACCATGACAGACAGTGAGTGCTGTCTGTCAGGATGGAAATGATAGAGGTGGTTGTGAGCTGTCTGGGGAGCTGTCAGGAATTTTACTCCACTGGCACCAGCTAATTTTGTGCTCTTTTTTCCATATGCTATAAGAAGTCTGATGGGTTTGATACCTTAGAAAATCTGTGGAGGATAATTCAAGGAGTTGCACAAATCCTTTTGACAGAATTAGCAACAGGATACAAGCCATTTCTATGTCAGTCATGTCTCAAGTATTTGAATAAACTTATTTTTGAAGTGATACTTGGATCAGTATTAAGCTGTGTTCTTTGATTTCATCCCTGATTCATCCTTTCCTGTAGAGATAGGTGAAATAGTAATCTTGGTTTCAAAGACTTCCACTTGAAAATACTTCAAGTATTTTGAAAATATGTCTATAAACTACTGGTTACATCACTCCTCTGCATTCTGCATGTGTGATTATTCCTTTAGTTGAAGGACTGTGCTGTTAGCCAGTCTTGTGTTTCTGATATTTTTACTCAGCTGTTCTGTTTCCCTCTAGATTGTGAATGTTTTTATCAATTTGATACATTTTAGTTCTGGTTTACTTGAAAGTTGTATTACAAGAATGTTTAAGCATAAGATTCTCTCTCAAAAATAAGGAAAATGTCAAAGTTACATTACCTGTGCATATTTCATGTATTCCCCTGTAAGTCTGCAGCCTGTTTTATTCCAGTCCCTTTCAGTAGAAAGTGGACAAGCAGGACAGGTGCTTCTATATGAAATCTTATGATGGGTTAGCAGAAACATTGAAGAGAGTGTCTTGTGATGTGAAAAGGACAGTAAAGCAAGCACAGCTCCCAAGAGTATATCAATGTACGGAAAATATCTCTTTGGGGGTTTTTTTAGGCATGAATAGCTGCACTAGCTTGTATTTTGACTTGAAGGAGCTGGTTGAGAGGGTGAAAGCAACTTGAGTGTGTGATTAAAAAAATATTCCTGATTCATGGTAAGGAAAAAGCTGAAAGCAGTTCAGTGACTTTAGTTATGTGCATCTTAATATACCTGGAGTGTTGAAGGGCTACAGGTTTTTAGAAAAAAATACTGATGTCTGGTATCAAGCTGTCTCATTGTGGAAAAAAGTAGGAATAATATTAAAAGTCAGTATGACAACATGAGGCCCTATTCAGTGACATGAAGACTGAGGAGGCTTTGTATAGAAAAGTGAAACTAAATAATTCCTGTTAAAAGGACAAGCGTATAAGAGTGGAATCTACGTATGATTTATTGTTTTAAATTGGTGTATTTGAAAAGCATTAAAAGATGTTCTTATAAATCATTAGAAAGATGAAGAAAGGGACGAGCCTGTAAATAGGAAAGGAAAGCAAAACAAAAAATAGGTGACAAATACTTGAACTGATGATAAAGCATGCCAAATAAAAAGGGCAGATCCAATCTCTTTTAGGCACTGGATATTGTGTCAGTCACTAAAATTTAGCTGTGTAGGTTGGTTTGCTTTTTTAAAGTGTTTAAGCAACTGAATCTGAGCTTTTTTGACAATTCTTTTGATTGAGTTTCCAGATGATAAATATTATTTTTGTTTTTCTGCTATTATGGGAAAGTTTGACTTCTGGAAATCACTGGACCAAATAGTCTCCGATACTGATAGCAAACAGTCAACAATTGTTTGTTGATTGAACAACAAAGATAATTAGCCAAATGGATTTAAGAAAAAAATCACATTGAATTAACATGATTTTCTGTTGTGTTGGGCTCTAGCTGTTGTTAAAGAGGAACAGTAGCTGTATTTTGGCTGTGCAAAAATTTTCCACGTGTGTTGATGTGACGTTTGAATAAGCACACAAGAAAAATGTGGTATCAATCATCTAGTCTCTGTTTTTTCTGAAACCATCAGAACCACTTCAAAAGTTATCAGAGTTGTAGTTGGTAGTTCAGACTGGGTGTCTGATTGAGAGGGGGTGTTTGGTTCTGTGAAACAGAGTGAACCTGCCAAAGGGCATTTTGAAGGCAGTCTGCATTGGCTAGAAAGTGTTTCCTTGAGTAGAGATTGGGAAAGATGAGATGGGAGTTGAAGTAAATAAAAGAACCCTTTTGTGTCCATGAAGCCTAAGAGAAGTAATTCAACCATAATTCATTCAACCCACCTAGATCTCTAACTGTAAAGAAAATTCTTCCAGTTGTAAAAGCAAGAGATAAAGTGATGTGAAAAAATGTTAAAGGCTTTTAATGTAACTTCCTTATGTTAGGAAGATGGAGAGGTATCTTTAAATCCTAAGTTTTTGAGATTCTACGAATGAGAGTTAAAATTGTCTGAAAAGTGTTAATCTGTTATATTTTGTCTTCCTGTGTTTATTGCTGCTTATTTTCTAGAATGTTTGTGAAAACAAAAACAATAATTCTGCACTCATGTCAAATGTAAGAAAGGCTGTCAAATATAAGAAAGGCTTTCCCACTGCTGAAACTTCCCTTTTCAAATGCTTAATTTGAGGATCTTGTAGTTGCAATGTGCCTTTTGTAGCTATTGTATATGGGCTTGATATATCAGTCACGTTTTTTAAAGTACATTTGAGTCTTGAAGTGGGTGTTCAGACCGTGTTTCTGTAAGAAAATTATTGTCCTTTGTAACCTTTCTGGTCAGCAAATACTGTTCAACACTGAAGAGAAATCAATTTCAAGTTTTTGAATTCAAACTTTAGATGTTTTCTGAATTACTGTGGTAAGGAGGAACTCGGTTTCCTAATTAAACTGTATGAATCTAGTCTTTAAGGGCTTCATTTAAGAGCTTTTTTTAAAACTAGATCAGTCTCCTGATAATCCAGTTTCTGTATTAATGAGACACAGCAAGAGACAAATTACTGGAAGAAAATTCAAAAGAGGAAGAAAAAAACCAGTCCTTCTTAATATCTGTGGAAAATATGTCCAAGTTTTCTGAATGTCCCTAGCTGCATGTCAGACTGTCTGTGCAAGCGTGGAGCCAGCAGCTCAAGGACAGTGATTCTTCTCCTCTCTGGTACTTGAGAGCACATCTGGAGGGCTCTGTTCAGGGAGCTGCAGTGCAGGACAGACATCAGGGTTCTGGGTGAGTCCAGCAGATGACAGGCAGGATGGCTGGGGCTGAACTGTGTGACCTCCAAGGAGACTGGGTTTCTTCAGCTCTGAGAAGGCAAATGAGAGATTTGCTGATGCCTACAACAACATAATAGGAGGATATCAAGGGAAAACAGAGCCACTATGGGAAGACAAAGGGCAATAGATACAAATGGGAACATGAGGTATTTTGGTAAGATACAGAAGAAACATTTTATACCATGTGTAGTGAAACACTGGAATGCATTGACCAGAGAAGTTGATTTAAAGATTATTTTCTAAATATTACTTAGTCTCTTAAAACATTTTTTTTTCACTGTTTGAATGAATTCTGGTTAGTAGGCCCTTTGTCCCCTCTGCGGTTTTGTTCCAGTTGCTATAGAGTACTCTCATGTTCTGGAAAAGGTCTATAGGCAGCTCTTTGTTATTCTGTACAGAAATAATTTAGTTGATGCGTGATAAAAAACCCCCAAATTTTGAAAATGTGTGGTGAAAGCCTGTTAAAGATACCCAAATATGTTCATCAGATTAGGAATTACTAACTTCTATGGCGTGGTTAATGGAATAGTAGAGTGTTTTGAAATATAGACTATATTTTATTATTCCAGCTGGGGAAAAAAACCCCAACAAATAATGGCCTTACATCACATCTTAAATGTGTGTCTGTTGATCCAATAGAAGTAATTATCTTCATATGTAAACTGCCTTACATCTATCTCTAGTGGCAAGATTAATACTTAGGAAATCTCTAAAAGCATTTTTCCACTTGAACTGTTTAACACTTTCAGACTTCCTATCATTGAGCACTGGAGAAATCCAGGAATTTATTACAAGATACTTCTTTTGATCTTTAATATCAAGGCAAATTATCCATATAGTCAGTATAGCTGAAGATAAGAAAAATGAAGTTCTCTGCCATTTCTAATAGCAGTTGTTGCTCTTCTGTCCTGAATAATTCGAGGGTGAGAGCTTCTGTTTGGTAGGGAGCAGTGCTGAGATACATAACATCCATCAAGGTGTAGTGTAATGGAACACAGGTTCTTTAGGCAGACATAGCGTTGGACAGGTTCCTGTAAGGCAGAAGGAAATAATGCCTTTTGCTGAAACTTGGTTTTGTTTGGGATATTGCTCTGAATCAAGAACAAATCCAGAAGAGGTGTATGTTTCTTCACCTCTAAATCCCTTCCTTCTTATCCAGTGAGGAGCTGTGTCTAGGAATTTACCATTAATCAGAATTGTACTGGAGTTTCCTATGCTTGATAGATAATCATAGTCAGGGTTTTTTGTGGGTTCCCTTATTTCAATGTGATAAATTTGTTTGCTATAAATTGTTTTCATTATAACACTGACAGTGTTAGTCTTGCTTTTCTGGGTTATTGAATTTCTGTAACTTAATAGATAACACATTAATTTTCTACTGAACATGGTCTTTTCAGCTTCATATGGGAATGGCATAGATTTTTTTTTCTTGTATTGATATTTCCACTGAGCGCTACAGCTAGAGGTCAGATGGAACTGATTATAGAATGGTTTGGGTTTGAAGGGACTGTAAAGATCATTTCATTCCAACCACCCTGGATGTGACTGTCCAACCAATTCCTTATCCACTGAAGAGTGCACCCATCAAATCCGTCTCTCTCCAACACAGAAGGATGTTGTAGGGGACCGTGCTAAAGACTTAGCAGAAGTCCGGATAAATGACATCTGTAGCCCTTCCCTCGTCCATTGATGTAGTGACTCCAGTGTAGAAGGTCACTAGTTTGGTCAGGCAGGACTTGGCCTTGGTGAAGCTGTGGTGGCTGTCCTGAATCACTTCTATGTCCTGCATGTGTCATAGTACAGCTTCTTGGAGGATGTGTCCCATCAACTTCCCAGGCACAGAGGAGAGGCTGACAGGTCTCAGTGTCCTCCTTTTTACCCTTTTTCCAGTCAGCTGGGACTTCATCTGACTGCCATGACTTTTCAAATATGGAAAGTGACTTGGCAACTAAATCCACAAATCCTGCTCAGGAGTCTGGAATGCAGCTGGTTGGGTCCCACAGATTTGTTCATATTCAGATTCCTCAAGTGGTCATGAACCTGACCTTTACTTAAAGTGGGAAGGACTTCATTCCCTCCTGCTGTCCATCCACTTGAGTGGTGTGGGAAGAGAGGTTGCCATTGAAGACTTGAGGCAAAAGATCCCAATCCAGTTGTTGAGTACTGTAGCTTTCTGCTCATCAGTTTTTTCCAGTTGTCCAGGTTTTTTTATGGGCAGGAGGAGTTATACCTTCTTTGACATTCCTTTTATGGCCTACATTGATACTTGTTTGAATTGGCTAACTGGGAAATAATAATTTCTTTAAAAATATAATTTGTTTGATGTGACACATTTGTCCCAAAGTGTAAATAGTATTTCTTGCTATTTCTCTGGGATATGTTTTGTGAATTTTGTTTTGAATTGCAAACAATGAGTAGTTCATTGTCTGTATGTATTATTTATTCTGAATGGATAGGCCCTCATGCCAGTGTCAGCAAATGTTTTAGGATCAGAGGAACAGAGCACTTCAGTGGTACTCTGTTGTTCAAGTATACATTTTAATTACTTTTTTCATTTTGCAACTGGCTTTTTTGTTTAGAAAGGACCACAAACATAGTATGTGAGAACCAAAAACCTGTGAAACAGAGGATATTTTTGTGCTAGTGAGATGGACAAAAGCATGACTGAGTCTGTGTTAGACTGAAAAGATGATTGCTAGAGAAAGGGCCAAAGGTGCAAACTTGAAATCAGATAATATTTTAAGTGTTGGTAATTTGAAATTTTTTTAGGATACAGAAGAGACAAAATTTTTTCTCTTCAAATTACTGTCAGACACTGATAGCTTAACATTTCTGATTTTAATTAAATTCTAAAATGTGTTTTAGGCTTCTTTTTATAAAGGCAAAGTTTTATAGTTGGTCTACATGTATAAATAAATGGATCTATTGAATTATTTGCTGTTCTTATATACATATGTTCTTTGCTATTTTGTAACCAGTGTTTCCAAATCTCCTCTTTAGGGGAGTTTGAATTTCCATTGTCATAAGACATTCTCATCTCTGAACTCTTAAAGTATTTCTCTATGTGACAAAGTGTACACAGGTTGACTGCCCTTGAGGTTTATTTGATGGTCGTCTGGGGAAGTGCCAGAAAGAAAATTAACTTCAAAACATCTCTGCCATTCAAATTAAGGATTTATAAAATGGTTTTGTAACTTTGCTCCTTATTTTAATTCATGATAGTGGTGTTGGAAACACTCTTAGTGTTTTCTTAATCTGAGAAGAAAGGAAAAGGTAAACATGAGGATTCTAACCTGTTTTTCAGTGTGTGAGCAATGTATACAGCTTATGAAAATGCTAGCATTGGGTTTTCAGTTTCTTTATGTTGAATCTCAGTGCCAGGTAGGAACTTTCGATATAGAAGCCCAAGGAAATTTTCAGGGCTGCTTGGTAGAGGCAGAAAGTTATTTCAGTATTTTCAGAATGTAAATTATGACTGTATAAGGGCCTTTTCTTTATGAGTTGTGTGGTTGAATTTATTGTAGTCCATTTCAAATATATTTGATGGGATACTGAATAATTTCTGTGTTGACAAATCAACACTTTATTTTCCCCTGGGAATTTTTTAAAGTTCTACTAAGCACTGGAAAACAGCTACAAGTGTGTGATAAACCTGTGTTTTAAAAAATTGGATAGTGAATGGAAATCAGGTACTAAATCCCCAAACCATATATTTTTATTCCTTTGGAGTATAAGATAATTTTGTAGTAGGTAGTGAGGTTGAAGTGAACTTGTAGATAGGAACCTTAAAATTCTTGGCAGGAGAAAGGACAGTAGAAATGAGAAAGCCTTGAACTTTCTGTCATCTAGATGGCTTGGGAATGACAAAACATGTTGTGTAACTGTTTATATGGAGAAGATTGACTCTGAGAGCAGTGCCAATGACAGCACTTCACAGAGGTTGCATTTCCCTTGCTCAATAGATTGTAAGAAATTGTAAGATTGTTCTGGTAGTTGTTGTAGGAACAGCTTGTTACAGTGACCGATTTATCTCTGTCAAATAAGGCAAGAATTACCTGAGCTGCTGCCATAACACTTTAATAAATGCTATGACTCTGTAGGTTCTAAGATACAGTTAAAGTTTTAGTTTCTGTTGTGCAGTCCAAATAGTCTTGTTTTAGTTTTCTGTTCTGTCCTCTGGGATGACTTAGAACAAGGCAAAGGCACAGATGCCAAATGGAAGTGTCTTAGGTTACCTAGAGGAGGAAGTTGTGCTGTTAAAGTCTTGTAGATTTAATTATAAATCCAATGATGTTGTAGATTTAATTATAAATCCAATAATGTTGTGTAAATACGAAATATTTGCTGCTAGGAGTAGAGCTCTTATAGATGTTTCTGTAATACAACAAATTCATTTATACCTCCGTGTCGTTTGTAACACATCAGCTCTTGCCTTTGCAGTGCTGCAAATGTAAGTGCCATTGTATTTTACCCAAAAAGTAAGTTTAAAGCTTGTAACGTATTTTGCCTGTGTCTTTTCAGTTAAATTTCTAGGAGCAAAGTAATCCTTCTTTCTCACCTTTCAATTTCACTTTGTTTTTAAATTGTCAAATAAAACTCCTTTTACCTTTCAAAAAGTGATGAAATGTACTTAAGTGTGCATGTTTATTGTTGAACTTTGTTTAGTATTTCAAATATTCCATGCAATTTCTTTATAGAAACGATTACAAAAAGAACTATTGGCATTTCAAAATGATCCACCTCCGGGAATGACTCTAGATGAAAAGAGTGTACAAAATTCAATTACACAGTAAGTATATATACTGTTTTATTTCTGCTATCATGCTGAAAAGACTAAGTAATGAGAAGTTCTCCTCCCGCTTCCTCCTCTTACTCCAAGTAACATTGTGAATTTTGCTTTTAGTCTAGGCAATGAAACATTGTTCTCCTTAGTAAGCATATTTCAGTAACGTGTTGGACACTTTCAGGAAAAGGGTAATGAATTTACTAAATTTTTATTAGGCATTTTACTGTCTAGCAAACTCAATTGGTAAAAGCTTCTGCATTTTTAGAATAAAACAATTTAATTATCTTTCATAGCTACGAACCTCCAAAATTCTTATATATTTACTTAAATAATGGAGTAGCTGTTTTAGAGTTCTGTGATATTTGAATAGATGTCACAGCTGTTAATTTTCATTACCTTCTTTCTCTAAGGCAAGTGGAGAAAGCTTCTTAAAAAGTAAAGCTGTCTGGGTACACTTGTTTGCACTTTTTTCCCTGCCTTGGCTTTCTTGGTGATTCATGAAATGGGAAGAGAAACATGGTAAAATATTCTGTGTCTGTTGAAATGGACAGGGGTTGTTCTTGGCATTAATCTATTTTTTAGTTGATGGAAATTCAAAAGATTCAGATTGTGTTGACTTTTTTTTCTCATAACTGTCTTAGTTTCATTTTAGAGAAATGTTAAAAATTGAGCACACGCAAGCATCAATGAGAGTATGATCTCAGACTATTTGTTCTGGGCTATGTTATCGATGGATGGAGCAGCTTAAACATAGAGCTGAATTTTGATGTTTTCACATCTGCATTTTGGGTGGTGGCATTCAGACCATGTTTCTGAGGCTCACATATACTGAGTTAAACATTCACTGCTTTTTAAATTACACTGGCCACTTTTTGCAGATGAATATGGCTAAAATTGAAATAGCAGTTTTTAGTTTTCTGCAAAAATGAGTCAGTCTAATATTGCAAGTGGTATCCATAAACTAATAGTTTTTTCAGCAAAAAACTATTAAATCAAAGTTTAGAGCAGATGGAAAATGATATCTCTGTTTCCAGAGTACTACCTCATTATAATTTCTGCCCTGTACAACTTCTATACCTTGCACATAAAAACTTCCTATTTACTGTCATGCTGGATTTTGAAACTGTCACTGCTTTAGAAGTTTCTTGTCACAAGTAAAATGATGCTTTTTTCTCTTGAGGGTTTTTGGTATCAGGTAGCATGTTTTGAGTTCATTAATCAAGTTACAGTTTGAATTGGTTGTGTTAAAAATTTGTGTAGCAATACTTGCTTGGGTTTTAAAGATGTTATATAAAATAATTGGATCCCATGATGTAACTGGGTAATTTAAAACATTGAGCAATCTTTTATTTTAAATATACAAGGATTAGAAATTTGAGAAGGCTAAACTGTAAAGCACACAGGAAATATGGGTTCTGCTGATTCCTTGACCATAAAAGGAGCAGTGTCCAGGCAAAGTTATCTTCTACTTAATAAAGTAAACTATTTAAAAAACTTGAAAGTGGAAGGTGTGGATCACAAGAACCAATAAATCTAAAGACTATTGGTGCATTGTGTGTATGAATGTAAAAACAGAAGGCATAAGAAGACATAAGTTATCTGGAGTGCAGATAGAAGAAATTGAAGGCATTTTACAAAGTTAAAATATGAAACGTACTTTGTCAGCCTTCAGTGTACAGCCATCACTGTGCTACTGTTGAAAATGCATTCCTCTTGAAGGGTGTGAGAGCTAGCAGTTTATTAAATATGCAGTTTTTCTCAAAAAATGCCAAAACCCAAACCCCAACAATACAACCAGCAAAAAAACTGCCCAAGAGTGATAGAAGAGAAAATAAAAAATGTGCATGGCTTAAATACAGAGGGAGAGTATATATTACAGGAGGATGGAGAGATTGAGAATAGAATCACCAGAGCTGCCAGCTGGAGATGTCGACTCTTCGGAGTACACTGCTGTGCTGCAAAATCTCAGCTGCCGTCCTTGAGTTGATGTAAACAATATCTGAGCATTTTTGTAGTCTCTTTACCTTATCGTGTTGCTTAGATCTGTAAAACTCAATCAAAGGTGAAAAACCAAAAATGGTAAAGTGATGCTGCAAAGGATGGTATTAAGTGGTCAACAGAACTCTAAAATAATGGAATTTAAATAGCAGAATGTTGCTGTATGTGTTGAACAAGACGCAAAGCATCTGGTTTTGTGTACTAGAAAAACCACAATGCAAACCCAACAACAATAAAATCCCCACATGCAGCACCACCACCCTTTTCCCTAGCAGCTCCACCTGTCAATTACTTTAATGTTATTATGGTAGAAGGAGCAGAAGCAGAGGAAAAAGAATACTGATATGTTGAGGTGTTATCTTCATTAAGGATTCAAATTACCTGGTTTTTTTTGGTTTTGTTTTAATTTGCTGGGACCTTTTAATTTTTACACTATTAACTTTTTCAGTTTTGGTTCCATTACCTGCCAGATAACATTTAATTTGAGTTTTTCACAGATGTAAGTACAAGATGAGCTTTGCCCTTTCCTCTTGGTTACACATTTTATTTTAATAAACTGTATTGAATTTTCCTTGACAGAAAAGTCCAACAAGCAGGGTTTTTTTCAGCTTTGTTGTCTCACATTAACAGCCATTTCTTGGGAACTTAAGAGTCTGTGTATAGTTCAAGTCATAATTACATTTATAATTTGCATCACCATGTCAGTGCCTGTATGCAAAACACCAAGCTTGTTTCTTTCAAATACAGGTTTGATGTATTGCTCACCTTTGTGATTGTTACCGTGTTAGAAGAGAAGTTAAGACGGTCTGGCTGTGATGGATACTTGATTTGATTAGTCCAGTGCTCCAGGAGTACAAGTATTAATTTGTCAGTCCACAATGCTAACAGCTTTTTCCCTGTTCCTTAGGTGGATTGTAGACATGGAAGGTGCTCCAGGAACGCTCTATGAAGGGGAAAAATTTCAGCTTTTATTTAAGTTTAGTAGTCGGTATCCTTTTGATTCGCCTCAGGTAACTGCTGCCTTCTTTCTCTCTTACTGCTGCCTCCAGGTTACAGCTGTATGATGTGTGCTGAGTATTGTGTTACCCACATAGCCTAATGTCAGCTTCACTTACTTTAATTTGTATTAAACACGTTGTGCAGATGCCTTTTCTTTATAAATGATTCTGCAGTGAAGTATAGGGCTCTGATGTCTGCTTGGACAGATGAAAGTAGTGTAAACTGGAGGTTTGTTTGATGTTGATATCCATGTCATGAAATACAGAGTAAAGTAGGAAGATCACCTTTACTGTGATGCAGGAGCCAAGTAAACAGTAAACTGCTGCTTCATCCCTTCTTACTTTCAACATATTTTTTTCTGGTTGATTTTTAAGACTCTTGCATCTTCTCTGCTGCCATTGTTAATACAGCTGAAGAAATACTGTGCTTCTGATAGGGATTCTCGTAGATACATGACTGCTTGAGAGACCTACAAATAGTGTTATAACTGAGGTATGTGATACTGTGTTGCTTTCAAGACAACCTGGAGAACTGAGGGACAGCAGAACTTAGAGGCTGCAGAATGTGCTGTGTACATCCATTTCTCCATTACCTGAGGGAAACATTGCAAAATATGGCTGATAAGAGTAGTGGTCAGCTATCACCCTCTGCTTTTCTGAAACAGGAAGGAGAAAATCAAGAGTGTCTTAGTTCTTGTCCTGTCCGTTCAGCTCAGAGTTCTAGAAATGATCTCTGCAACTTCTCCTGTTAGTGTTAAAACTGAAGCGTGGAGCTGTGAGAGACACTTAAGCCATAAAAAATAATATATTTTTAGGAACCATGATAAACACTAGAATGCTGACTTTCAGTCTTTCACAGAACAAACTGACCACCTGTACTTCTGCACTTCATCAGGTTTGCAGGGTACTATTTATAGGTGACCCACAAGAGAGTTGCCAGTTTAATTTGGTTCCAGGCTGTTTGTCTTCATTACCCAGCTTGTGTATGTGGCTCTGTGCAATTTATTGTTAAGCAGCAAATTAGATCCATACATCTATGCTGAATTTGATCACAGAAAACAATTGAAAATTTAAGTACTGGATACTGAATTGTTTTAGATGGCTAGATTTTCAGTTTTTCAAACATTTCTGTGCAGTAGGGTCATTCTGCACTACAATTTCTTGGTCGTAATTACCTCTCCTGCAAATCTAGTTACTGTAAATTGACAGTTTCACTTGTGCTGCTTTAATCACTTGGATGTTTTCTGCCTTTAAATGTATGTTATCTGTCATAGACTGCATGCTTGTACTTACCTAGTCTGCCTAGTTCAGGTTGTCATGTAAAAACAGGGTATTAGTTACAAGTGTAACAAGTACATTATAGGATTATAAAGGTAAGCCCTTCAATGCTTAAGAAATACCAGTTTAAAGACCTGTGAAAGATCATTCTGCATCCAGTTTCTCTTATGCTTTTGAAATCTGTCTGCCATTTTGCAGATAAATTAAGCTCTCTAATTTCAGTTTCCTATATGAGGAAGGTGTTGCTTGTCATCAGTGAGGAGGTGGGTGTGTTGTGTACATGTTTACATATTTTTATGCATACCTATATAGCTTAAGAAACACTTAAGAAACTGCTGGGTATTACAGTTATGAGTGGTACAGATTTATGTTTTTATTGCATAAAAGGAGTTGGAAAAGGTTCAAGAGTATAATAATAATATGAAGATTTCACCTTTACTCTCTTTCCATTGGTCCTGAACCAATGATGTGTTTGACAAAAACTTGATGTAAGACCAGTAGTTGTCAAAATTGCTTTTCTAGCCTCTTTTTTTGACTGTGATAGTGTCTTCTAATAGAGAGGAGTTCAGGTTCTAAATGCTTTTCTTCCATATTCTCCATGTCAAATAAAAATTTTTCTATTTGAAGTCTTAAAAATATTTCCTATTTGGTATACTTTGGTATACTTTGGTTTCACAAGTCCTTTATTTATAGCTAATAAGATCGATGAATTTTAATTTCATTCTTCATGCTGGAACCTGGATGAGTTGTCCAGAACTTTATTTCTGCTGTGTCCAGGTTTATAGAAATAATAATTTGTGAATCTTCTTGTGCTTCTTGGTGTATAACATTGTGGCTTATAAAATTGTTAAAATCCAGTGTTTTGGCTAGACAGCTCTATACCTTAGGGCATGGAAGACAGGCTGCAAGATTTTGCACTGTCTTTACATTGTTACCTTTGCATTTTTCTATGCTGTATAAATATTAATAGAAAATCCCCAAATTTAATCATTTATTTAACTCCATATTCACTAGCTAATTAGGCTGCCATTGATTATTTTACATTTCACTTAATAGTTTCCAAAACTGAATTAACCCAATGTGGTAAAGTGTGTTATTTGGTGTAAATGAAAACGGCAGACCTGCTTCTTAAATAAGATTATATTGTTTCCCCAAACCAATACAATTTTATTTAAAATGGACTATAAATTAGTTATTTTTGTTCTTTTTTTTAGGTCATGTTTACTGGAGACAATATCCCTGTTCATCCTCATGTTTATAGCAATGGTCATATCTGTTTATCCATTCTAACGGAAGACTGGTCTCCAGCCCTCTCAGTGCAATCTGTTTGTCTTAGCATTATTAGCATGCTTTCCAGCTGCAAAGAAAAGGTATGGGCTTTTTTAGCACTGTTGAAGTAGAATAATTCAAAGTTAGTAATTTTCTACGTTACAAAGTAAAATTTTCATTTCTCAAATTCTGAAATATGCAAAACTACTGTATCTACATTTCTACTACTGAGAAAATACTAAGCTACAACTGCAAAATAAACAGTGCAGTAAGTACTTTGCCACTGTTTTCATGGTAACCTGCTTATATATCATTACTGGAAAAGAGCAGTGGATGGAACCCTTCCAGTTGTACTAACTGTGAAGTTCAATCATGCTTTAGGACAATTCTTTGTAAAATTTTCCTTCCTCTAAAGGCAGTGCGGAGTGACTAGTGAAATGTCCTTAGTGCAGATGTTTCTAACTTTGCATCTGTACTATTTCAGTGAACTTGATAATTTTCATTTCAGGGAAGTAAATGGTGCTAAGCTGCTTTTTTGGCACTAATACCTTAGAGACCTTTTTGTAAAGAGATTGCCCTTTCACTTTTGACCATTTCTTTTGCAGAGGGCTGTCTGTGGAAGTTAGATGTGGTCAGAGCTTGTCCATGTGTGCTATCCAAGCATGCCTATTTATTTTGCATCCCAATCAGTCCTAGTCATATATGTAGTCAAAAAACCACCCCAAAACAGCTTTGTATTGTATTCTGTCCTATGAGTTTTGTAAATGATGACACTTATGAAGAAAACTGAAGAATATGTAGTGATGATCAGATAGAGATACTTAAATTGATATTTTTACCCACTCTAAGCTGAGCCTTAGAATGGGAATTGGATGTAATGCATCAGAATTAGATTCCAAACTGCAAAGGAATTTAATTTTGGGGAGTTTTTTGAACAACCTGTGCAAACAACAGCTGTTTCTTGTGAGTTAGTTTATTTTGTTTGTTTGTTGGGGTTTTTTTCCCTTTTTTCTTTTTTTTTTCGCCCCCTACTTATCACCAAACAGTATGATATTTTTTACTATTTTATTTTCTTGAAGTATCTCAAGTAAGAATTTGTTACCTGGGTCTTTAAGAGATTTTTCTTAACCAAAAAGTTCTAGTCCTGCCTGTTACCTCATTTTCGCTGCATTTACATGGTAATCTTTCATAACCTTATTAAATAGTTCATATATTACAATATGAGGATTGTTTGATTATTTGTAGGTCTTTTTTTCTGTTGCAGAGGCGACCTCCAGATAACTCATTTTATGTAAGAACATGTAACAAGAATCCAAAGAAAACAAAATGGTGGTATCATGGTAAGTATCTAACTAGGACCAGAAATTTTTAACTTCTTTTCAGGCTGAAGGCAATTAAATTGTAGGAAAGTAGGATAAATGTGTTCAAAGCATTAAACGGTTCTTTTTCAACTCAAAAAGTTACTTAAATCATGTTTCTGAGATACTTTGCTGTGACTTTTTTTTTTTTCTATATCACATTTGAATAATTCCTGGTGGAAATTTAAACATGCTTTAAATTGTAAGATTGACTTTGAATGAAAGTTATTGTAAAGTGTATCAATCCATGACAAGTTTAAAGTTTGGGATTGGGGAAAGTCCATGATGGAACTAGGTTTTGCTCTAAGTAATCTTTTTTGTTATTGTTATTAACACTTTAAAAACTTTTATGTTGTTGAAAAGATACCTATATATTTGTAAACAGCTATGTGTTTTGATAGATTTCCACTCTTAATCAGAATTTCCAGTATGGGACAGTTGACTGACTTTAAAGGCTCCTAAAAACTAATACTCAATAATACAGTAATAAGATTGTCCATGGACACGATAAAGAAGAAAAGAACGTATTAAAACTGCTGGTGTCTGCAGTGCTAGTGTTGTGTTGGGGTTGTTTTTTTCTTTGTTTGGTTTTGGTTTGAGGTTTGCTTTGCTTTTGCTTTTGTGCTTTTTTCTTTTCTTTCCACGTGTTCTCTGTCTTGCTTTATACTGTGTGGTTTCTTTCTTCTGCCTCAGCATTTGTCATCCTCCACCCAGAGCTGCAGTTGGCTGTGTGTGCTTGTCTTATCCACTCCGTTGGTGAGGAAAGAGAGAAGAAGGGGGTGGAGATGGGCCATGCTTTGTTTCTCTCCTCTCTTGTTAGCAATGCTTTCCTTGCTTTCCCTAGGGAAATTCTGTACAAATGGTAGTTATTGGAAGCACAAGTATTTTGGGAAGGGATATGTTAGAGCAGGTAACACTCTGTGCTAGTGTAGTGCAGAACAGTTGGTTCCATCACTGCAGAGGCTGGCAAAGGTTCCACCATAAGACATCCTCTGTTTTTCATGGTCTCTCCATTCCAGGATAGGCTCTGTCCCTGAAGTGAAAACTAGAGCAAGTATTTTGAGGCATGAGAGTTCATGACTGGAGAGGCAAATTCCACAGTCTTCACCCTTAAAATTCTTAAGATTCTTAAAAGCCCATGGATAGCCTAACAAGAAAAACTTGTTAGTTTCATAATACTTGAAACTATGTTGAAACTAAATACTTGAGACCCATGGGGTTTTAACATATGGTAAATGTAACAGAGTGAAACTCTGCTTCTCACAATACAATAATAGTAACTCCAAACCAAGATGGCTCCAGGTACAGTAAGAGAATTGCTGTATGTCATGAGATAAAGGTATATCTAAGAAATTTGGTACCATCATATGGTTGTTTTTAAAGTTGACTCCAATAATAATAATCATATTGCACACAAAGACAGATTTTTTTATCCTCACCAGATTATTCAGCAGTCACTTCCTTTTCTCTCTATTTTCATGCTCTTGTAATGTGTTTGGTGCTTCTCCATTTCTAGTTTTGGTTTCTCTTAAATGGTAGTTTTGGGAGGGTTTTTGTTAACTTTCTATTTTCACTTGCTAATTATTTTTAAAGAGAAACAGGTAAGGTTCGATTTATTTGCTTTATCTTGTGATTAAAATATGTTCTGTCTACTTTTAATTCGTACTAGTCTCATTTTGATTTAGAATAGAAATCTGTAAAAGGAGAACAATCTGTAGATATTACTTCTATTTCTTGATAATGACATTCAATTTGTGTTAAACAAGCAAAGCAAACTTAGTATGAAAAGAAATCTGAGTTACTGATTTTGAAGGTTTCTGTATTATGGCTCAAAACCATGGCTTACAGTTCACTGAATGGGTATTTTAGTTACTATGAAGTAAATATGCAGTGGTTTTTTCTGGAAGTCAGAAAACTGTACCCCTCCTCAAATTTGGAGCAACCTAAAAACCAACCTGAGGCAAGAGAAAGAAAGTTCATTTAAAAAACTCATACTGTCTTGATTAAAAATCCATTGGGCTCCCCACCACCTTAAATTCTTACATGAAAAAATAAAATATTCCTGATGTCCACTGGGCAAAAATTTCAGAAATTATAAGAGTGTTTTCCCTTCAGGTTTTGTGTGTGTGTGTCATTTACTTCTTTTCTCAGTTAATTTTGTTTCTCCTATGTGGACATAGAAGAGACTGCCAAGGCATGATCTTTAAATTGTCAGTGTTTTCTAAACAGGTTTAAAGAAATGGTATGTTATAGTAAAATGGGAAGTGTGAAAAGATGCTTCTGTCATGTTTATTTTCTGCTCATGCTTCAACTGAAGTGTCATATATCTAATCTTGTGGTTGAACCACATTTGGCTGGGTAAGTGAGGGAAGAAAAAACAATCCCACCCAGGAAGGAAAACCAGCTGTCCAAGGGTAACTGTTGTGAGAAATTAAATGCCAGTGCTAATACAACAACCTGTGGAGAGAGATGCAGAGTGGTTCTGTCACTTCTGCTTTCTGCTGCCCATTGGACTGGTTTAGCTTTAATTTGACATAGTAGCTCTGTGTTTTGAAGAGGTAGGAAGAAGTTGGGCATATGTATTAATAAATGCATTTGAAGGAAAATTTTTTTTCCAGTATGTGCCTGGAATTTATTTACCTGGGAGCAAAATAGTCCCTGGTTGGGAGCTGATGTAAAGCAAACCCAGATGAGCAGAGGGTGATAAAGTGGCACTTTGAGACATATTCTGACATGTAAATATTTGTCTGTATTCAACTTAATACAGAGTTTTTAATCTGTCATATCATCCCTCCCCCAACACAGCCATTTATTCCTTGAACAGAGTTATGGAGCTTTGTTTGCTACAAAATTATGTCCTCACAAGCCCTGTTTTCAAGCTCCTGATCTTTGATAACTGAAAATATTTCTAGAATGTCTGCCCTACCCGATGTCTGTTTCAACTGTACATTGACTTAGCTGCTGAATTTCAATCTGAGAGTTACTCATGTTGTGTTAAAGACAGAGGAGGATCCTCCAGATATGGTTTACTTGGGCATCCAGACTGAAATTGGTTTCATAAAGGGGTTGACTTCCTTTGTTGGTCTCAGGAGGTAGATTTTTTGCAGGGACGGGGGGAGCGGGGGCAGCAAGGAGGGAACAAGGAGGAAGGAAAAGGCAGTGGTGTTTGTTTTCAACCAGCACTTCCTTGCTGCTTTTGGGTTTTGAGGTTGGTTTGGTTTTGGTTTTTTCTTAAGTAGAAAGTGTTTTCTCTGATATTTGGCCTAAAATTTTAGTACACTATTTAAATATCCCTTCTCTCTCTGTTTTGCATCCTTGTCCATTTTTTACATGTACAGTAGCCTACTAAAAAATTAAAGAGTTTTTTAGAAGTAATAGCTTTGATATAATATTTTCCCAAGAGAATGTAGAATGTTTATGAGGCTACATTTTTTAGGTGTGGGAGGTTACAAGTAAGCCCTTTAAAAATAAGCAGACAGTAAGTTTGCTTTCTGTTAACAACTCAGTATTTACTGCTAGCAGGTGCAAATATTCTGCAGGTTGATGTGTGAAGGAGACTGTTGAAAAGGGAGAGCATTAATATGGAGCATAATGCAGAAAAGATAGGCATAGAACATGCATTTTTATAGTATGTTCTATCTAATCACAGTATCTAAAATTTAGTGTATGTAGGTTTTCAGGTTTAAGATTTTAGGATTATAGTGGTTACCTATTCTTTTTGCATAAATCTGTCAGCTATTGTTTTGTGTTGTCTTGATAAATAAATTAATATACATATATATATATATACACACACATATACACATCTAAATGTATGAAGGGCTGAGAATGCAACAGAAGCAGCCCACTCTGCTAGGTCTTATCCCTATATATTCCGTATAAAAGGATGTCTTAATTCGATAACTGTTGTGGATCTGCTGTACTTCAAGGGTGCAAAATGTTAAGCATATTTGATTTTTCATTTTCCTGGCAAGTAGTTTTCTAAATGTCAAGCATGGAAATGACTGTCATTTTAATGAGGTATTTGCTAACACTAATGTCTTTGGGGGTGTATGTGTATTTTGGAAGTTTTTGATACTCTCTTTTGTCCCCGAGCTGTTATTGAACAAAACGGCAGAAGTATTCAATCAGGGTATTTGCTCTGCATGTTACTGTCTATAGCACCTTGCTAATTTGGAATTAGAATGTTTATATGTTTTCCATAAATGCTCTTCTTTTATTTTAAAGATGACACATGTTGATGCCACCATTTTGTGATCCTCGTAGCAGAAGATAGTCCTACTGAGAAAATGAGCACTTTGATCATTCAGTCTTTGAACTTTAACCTTTGACTGGAAGTGACCTATAGGCAATGAAGACTACTTCCTTTGACTGCATTTTTACTAGTGTGCATTCTGGGCGCATGTTGATCGCTGGTTCAGTCCATGCAACTGACATGCTTTTATTAGTCATACAGTATTAATGCAGGTGTCCAGAAATGTCAGAATAATTCCATTATTTTTATTTTAAGCTTTTGGAAGAATTCCAGGTCTTCATATATTGTGCAATAACACTGAGCTCCTTGACGGTTTTGGTGCATCCATTGCCGGCAATGGACATTGTACCAGGGAAAGGTTTTGCTCCTGCCACAAAAAAGATTGACACATGACAGAGCTTATGAAAGTCTTGGATATATTTGGATTATAAGCAAGGGATTGACAATTACCTGAAATCCAGCCCATGCTTTTATATTTGGATTCTATGCACTGTGACCACAAAACTAGCAGCGTGAGTTAACATGCCTACCTGAAGGACTGTAATAAGATCATTACATATTTATTAAATTGTTTATCTGCTGTCAAATTGTTTTGACATGGGCAGTTTTTCAAGTGACATTGGCAGAGAGGTACAATGTTATCCCTATGGTGAAATAAAACTACTTTTTGTATATAGTTATTCATATCTCTGAAGCAAAGGTATGAGTAATTTAGGGTATGAGTGATTCAAACATGAATTTATTTTGGAGATAGAGGATGGCAGTGATATAACTGAACTTGCTGCAGTCCGTAATTGGGCTTGTAATTTGTACTTTAGAGCTTTTTCCAAATAGATTGCACACTGTTATTTCCTGCTAGCCATCAGCATGAGCCCTACTGCCTACACCAATATTTCATTTATTTATGTGTTTGAAAGCAATCCATATAACATTTTTTGTTTGCATTCACTGTTTCTTTTGTGTTGTATGTCATGTTTGAATGTTACAAAACAATATTTTGATTGAAAAGCTTTGTCAGAAGATATTTTCATGTAAATTATTTCTTTATCTTGTAAGCATCATCTTGTCTTTTAATCCTGTATTATAAAAAGAAAAAAAATACATTTTTGACAGAGGCTTAAAGTTTTCACAAAAAAGTGTGGACCTTCTTATTTAAGTTTAGACTAAAGTATATTTTCTTAACTTGCTTGTCCCATGTAGCCATGCCAATTTTTCCAGGCTTTTCTTCACCAAAGAAAGGGGAAAAAGCCTAAAATCAGACATTTTTCTGTGGAGCAACATTTATTGAATTGAGTTGTTCTCAGCACTCTGTAATATTTTGATACTGCAATTAGGTTGTCTTTTTAGGAAGCACTTTTATAAACTAAATACCTTTACACATATGCAAAATTTCTATAATTTTTTTACTGTTGCCTTACTGTTGCACTCAAAAAAAAATTCAAGCAATTAATGCATGAATGTCTAAATCAAGTAGTAGCTTGATGTAAAAACAAACAAAAGTAAAAAAAAAATCCCTAAACCAAATCCACAGTGACTAACTACAATAAAAAACAGAAGATTGGCTGAAAAGACTGATTTCTTTTTTTTAATCTGCTGTATGATAATTGATGTTTTATAGCCTTGTACATACTTCTCTGTTACCTATTGTTTAAAACACTTTAAAAAAAGTATAGATGCTTAACTCAGGGTGGATAGAGTTTAGATGGATTTGCTTCAGAGAAGTATTTTGTACAGCATCAGAAGTGTAGATACTGGCAGTAAAGTGAGGCTACAATATACTTCAGGAACTGCTTTTTTTTTCTACTGTACTGAAAATATCTCTTGGCCTTTAAAACTCAATGGCAAAATCTAGCTTTGGATATGAATTTGATGTGTGTATATATTTTCACAATGAGCCTTGGAAACACTGAATTAGTTTTAAGAGCCAAAAAAACCCACGTCGTTTTAAACAAAAGAAATACGCTCTGAACTTTTTGTTTAGCAAAATTTTATTGTTGTGTGATCATGAAACTGGTTATTTTTGGAAATGGTTCATATGAACGAGCAGTAATCTGATACTTAATCTGTATAGTCTTGTTCACTGCTCTGTATTAATTGAAACAATAGAGAAATTAATGTATGATTGGTTCACATAATGGATCCTATCAAAATAGTCCACAGGAAAGAGACCTTAATGTGACCAGGTAATGTCTGAAGAAATGGCTTAAGTACATCTCAGATTCAGTTCTCTTTTCATGTAGTGGCTTGGGAAACTACAATACATGTTTTCAGAGAAGCTTTATGACATACCATATGTATTTTGTTGAAGATGGGTGTTGTAGTACAAAGCATTATGCATTTTATTGACCAGTGCTGTCACATGGACTATAGTGAAGTTAAATAACCAAATTTATGCTGCTCTTTAATAAACCCCCACCCCCTTAGAATATACTTAGATCAAAAAAATGCAAGGTAGATTAGAAGAGAATGTACCTCAGGTCTTATAGTTTACAGTAGAAATGCCTCATTGGTTCTCCTGTATATCTGTGGGTAAGTTCACCTATATAGAGAGGGCCAAGACAAAGCTTATACACCACTCAAGCCCTCAAAATAATGCAACTATTCTGACAATGCTATGATGTCCTGAAAAAGGGCTTGAATTAGATGGAGGTGGTGCCATCCTTTCCCAGGGGTGACCCTGTGTATGTAACTTTCTTTCACTTGGAATTTCTCACTTGGAATAGTTACAGAATTGGCTTGAAACTATCTTGCTTTTATTTTGTGTCAATATTCATGTTGTTAAACACTTTGTTTTGTGTTTAGTGTCTTTATACTATAACACAATAAATTCTTGTTTTAAAATAGATTACTACCCTTGAATGGAAATATGTGTGGACCTTTTCATGGTGCAGTGCAGAAGCACAGTTCCTAACATTCAGCCACTCTTAAGACAAAGCTGCCAGTAATTCTAAAATGTTGTGATGCATATGAGAGGAGGAATTTGCATAACAGCAAGGTGTTTCCTCATTCTCCAGAGGGTGTCTGTTGTAACAGCTGAAAGAAATAGTTAATTTAAAAAAAAAAATCACTAGGATGTAATGCCTTCATTTCTCACAGATGAGCAAATAGTTCTTTATCATGTTTTTTTTTTTGCCATTTGACAAGCACTTAAAATACTTAAAGAGAAGTTTCAGATGCAGGATTCTTGTTTGCCTGCAGTGGTGGGAAGAGAGTTTCTATTGTCAGCATCTGTCAGGACTGTTTAATCAAATCTCTGCCTCGTACCAATAACTGCTTTCAGTTCTGTACAATTCAGTTTTTTTCCAAGAGATGATGTCTTCTGCTTTGTATAAGGCAAGGCACTGCATACCTAAAACATGTATTTTTTATGAAAAATTAAGTTTTTGAAGTATTTTCTATTGTGAAGATTATTCTAAATGTTTGATTTTTTTATTTACTACTCTTTTAAAAAGTCTGACAAAGACCTAAGATTTGAACTGTATTTAAAAGGTATGCTTTAAGGAGACCATAAAGTTTCCAGTCAGTAATTAATGATGTTTTAAAAAGAGAGGGTGGAAAAACCCTAATTAAACCCTAATTAAATTTAAAAAATTTGCAAAAATGCAGCTATAGAGTTTGAAGGTTTGGAGGAAGTCAGTATAATTTTTGCCTCTTCTGGTAGAGCAATTGAACATTATGTTGTGTTCCTATGCTCACAAATCTTGATCATTCTAAAGAACAGGTTTGAATGAATTTTCTTTTAAAATCAGTTACTTTTCATCCATATCACCCAGTCCAGTTTGGATTTGTTCTAATGCAGTGGTACCTGAATATTTGGGTGTTGAATTAAGCTTAGTGATATTCCATCTTCAGCTGCAGTCACACAGCAGCATGGGAAGAGAGACTTTGGATTTGGTTTGTGTGCCAGGTACTTGTTGGCCTGTTGTTTCTAGGACTAATACTAGATTTCCAAACCTCCTGGCTGTAAAATACCTGTATCAAATGGGAAGAGTAGAAATATCATGAGCTGCCTTTTACTGTAAAATATAATTCATAAATACAAATTTGAAAGTACTTAGTCTCTGTTTTTATTTCGTTTTACTGATAATAGCAGTGCAGGAAAATCTGTTCACTATTAATTTCTTTTTCTTGCAGATTTTATGTACTTTTTAAAATAGTGTTAAAGGAATTTTGATCAGGTGATTCAATGTAGCAAGTTCTCTCTGGAGCTACTTAAAGTGATTTTTTTTCAATTACAAAGTAAGAGTATTTCAGTAACATTGTAGTTCCAAAGTAATGTCTGTCCTGAAGTATGTAGGCAAAATCATATAGGTTTAATTCAGAAATTATTGTGTATTTAGAAACCAAAAATTAAATGCTAAATTGATTGACTGTGCAGTGTATATAAGCCTAGAGATGGGATTTATAAGCCTGTAACCATAGTCTCTAGTATAATACTTCGCAGGAACTTGAATGTGTGAGTCAATGGTAGTAGGTTAGATTGTATTTAACTCCCTCTACATACATGTTATGTGCAGTGTAACTTTATCTGAAATGACATTTTTCTCTTGACTTCTGCTGGTGAAGGAGGGGCTTACAAGAGACTCTTCTGAATAGGAATCCAGTGAAGAATTGAAAACCTTGATGATGGCCTCAAAGGAAGATGTTACAGTCTGAATTCCTGTAACACTGACCACAGTTCTTCCTTCATGTTGGCCTGTTTTTTGTTATTTAAAATCTCCATGGTAAAGACCTTAAAACTTTTGTCCTGCCTTCAGCAATTGGGGAACCTGTTTTCTTCAAGCCCTTTGAAGTGCTTTGTGCCAAGTAGGTCAGGGTTAAATCTGTTCAGATGAATATTCTGGGCCCTTTCTCTTCCCAGGACTACAGTATTGTCTGGATGCTGCTAATGCATTTCTCCAGAGTATTTAATCCTTAAAGATAAAATCAAGCATGCTTCCTGCTATTACCAGAAAAAGAGGAATTTGTACTCCTTTCTTTCCAGTGTAATGATTTACATTCCCACCTTGTGTCTAACTTTATTCTTGAGTCTGCACTGAGATGATTTAACATACTAAACTGGTGGGAAACTGACTTAAGAAAAAGTGAAAATCTATCTTCTCAATTAGCAAATTAGATCAGCTTGCTGCATAAGCAATAGTTTCAGAGCTAGTGCAAAAAATTGAAAGCTTTGTGTAGCTGGGGTTTGGAAGGTGGGGGCTAAACCATGATTTGTATCTTTAGAATTTTCTGCATAATAAAATATTATGTAAAATATTAGCAACCTTGTGTTATGCAGAAGCGGAGTTATGTGCTATGAGAAGCCTGAGAGTTGGAGGTCTGGACTGCTTATAACAGTCTGTAGCAGGGGACTCTCCTATATTTTATAACTCTGTTTTCCAGTAAAAAAATCGGAAGTTGTTCCAAAACCTTCAAGTCATCCGTTAGTCTCCATTTAGATGCCTTGAGTTTTAGTGCTAAGGAACAGGTTGGCTTTTTGTGTTATCGTGGGTGGGGTTTTGTTGTTGTTGTTTTGTCTGTTGTTTTGTTTGTTTGTTTGTTTGTTTTAACTTAGTAAGTCTGTAGTCGTTCTGTGAGGATGTTTTTAGTTAATTTTTTATCAGATCAATGTTGTCAAACCTTAATCAAATATAGTTACAGATGTCATGAAACTGTTTAGAAAATGCCAGTTATTTTCCAGAAGGAAGGCAATAATGTTACAAATTAAATGTTCTTGAGATTAGATAAAAAGCCAGATGTGTTTACAGTCATCTAACAGAGAAAAGCACTTGTGTCCCAAGTCTCAGAGGTCTCATTTGTCTATTGTATACTTCAAGAACAGGACTCTTGCACTCTGGTAGGAGGTTTTCAAGACAAAATCACACTGGTTGCACCTCATCCCTTCTACTGAAGGTCTTGTTCAAGGAATGGATGAAACCTGATGGTTTTGATCTGTATTTATTTGTGCTGGGTCGGTGAAGAGTGTGACAGCTGCTACTCTGACTGGTGATGAAGTGTGAATAGCTCTTGAGTCTTTCATTTTCTAAACTGTCCATATGTCTGCAGAAAACATTGTTAGCTGTGTTTCACATGCACAGAATAAAATACATTTTATTTATGTGGTGTAGACAATTTATTGAAGATCAGAACTCTGGATGATGCAGTATAGAATGTATACATAACTTAAGTAAAGAAGTGACAAAGATAAGTCATCACATCTCCAGGTGGTTTATAGTATATCAAGCCTAAAGTCTTGATTTGCATAAGGTTTTAAATTTGTGGGGCTTGAGGTGAGGGGAGAAGTTGGGGGCATCATCTTGCACTGGTATCTTCTGTATCACACTCTGTTTTGGACTATAACTTTTAATCTCTTCGGTATCTGTGTGTTGTCATCTGCCCCAAGCAGTAACTACTATCTTAAGCATTATGCTGGAGTAACAGGTGACTTTGTGTCCCTTAAATAGTAATAATCCAGACAGTCCTGTATTGGGAATGATTTTTCAAATGCTTCTTCGAACTGTGTTGACCAACACAATGAGGATACCACCTGGAGATAGGCTATGCTCACAAAGTAGAGTGGGAGGGAGAACAACCAGTTCTTGAAGTTTTAGGTTTCATAGCATCCTGAAGTTTCTTTAAAAATCAGTGGCTGGTGACATGGTGTTTTGGGTTTCTGTGTTTTTGGGATTTTGGGTTTGGGTTTGGTTTTTTGGTGTGTTTTTTTGTAGGCTTTGGGGGTGGTTTGTTTGGGGTTTTTTTGGTGCGTTGTTTTTTGGTTTTCTTGTTTGTTTGTTTGCTTTTCAGAGGACATCAGTAATTGCACCAATCTATAATTCTTAGGTTACTAAGTTCTTCAAAGCTGCAAAAGGGCAAGTGCAATACAACTAGGGTCATGATGCAACTGAAGGATTAAGGTCCTGTATAAGACCATCAGTAGCAGTTTGTTGAGATGTGCTATGTTAAGGAAAAGAGAATGGGTAGCCCTCTCCATGAACTGACATATTAGGTTTCTTTTTCCCTTTGCAATAGTTTTACTAGAAACCCTAATAAACAGGCAAGTAGATTTCATACTATGCCTGACAAGAGATTTTGAAGTCTTGCATGTGGAAAATAAACTGGATACAGTAGTTTGCTATGTGTTTTGTAATTCTGAAAATTTCTTCTGTTAGCTTCCTTTCTTTAGTCTGTAGGAATAGACTAAATAATACATAGGCACTACTTATGTCTTCTTGGTATCTTGGGTACTATTGGGGAGTGCTGTATAGAAAGGCCTGTAATTCTTTTCCCTAAAAGCTTCTCTAGATTGTTGTTACACTCAATTAAATACGTCATCTACTTCTTTGTTTCCCATCAGCTACTTTGTAACATTAAGGGTTTTAAAACTAATTTCTGTGCAACACTTTTTGAAAGTGAACATTTTAAAGACAATTTGGATATTGGTATAAATATCCAGGAGGCAAGTTTCCTCACATTAGTACTGTAGCATGAAATACAGTAAGGCTTAGGTCTTCTGAATGATTTCTGAAATGTAAATCCATCTGAACTTTTTATTCAGTATTGGATGTACCTGGGTAAGTATAACAAGAATTGTCTTGTGCCAGCCAGCTCAGTCTGGAGCATCCCTGCACACCAAGTTTAATGTCTCAGGGTTTTCTTTGTAGTAAACCAAAGATCTAACTGGAAAATTTGTGGTGATCTCTGCATAAGGTGATTCAATACTGTTTTGTGGTGAGATGGTTTTTTGTGTATTTCAAGGCAGCTATTAATGCACTGGTGCTTGATTTTTGAGAAATGGGTGATGTAGCAATGTGTTTTAAGGTTTACCCTGGAACACCCTGGGTTTTTTCCCAGGTTTCTCATGTGGTTATCCTTCCTCCTCTCTACACACAGACCCCTGCCAATATATAAAGCCCTGTCTGTTAAAAACGGGTCCTGTCACTATTGAGAGTTTGTCACATGGTAAAGCATTTACTTAATTCTTTCTTTCTTATATTTGCAAAGTATTATGGCAGAATCTGGCCTCTGGAAAGGAATCTTCCTGCATGGTCTGCACCAGAATGCTGTTTCTCTCTGTCATAGAGTTTATTTCTTGTATTTGGTCTCAACAGTAGTTAAATGTGTAGGTACATACAAAGGTGGGTACTAATCTTGCTTAGGCCTTGCATTATTTGAGTTTATTTTAGTGTGTATCAACCTTTATATGTTTTACCTTACTTTATATAGTATCAAACACCTTATTAATTGCAGCTTTTCATTTATAAGAGCGAGATTCCATCAGCATTTACATTTTCATTCTTTATGGGTTTTTTTAAAGCAAAGATACTGTATTAAAAGTACTGTGGATAAAAGGAAGTGAGAACTTGCTAGCTTTTGTCTGGAAGTTACAAATTCTTACAAAATGCCCCTTTCAAATTTCAATTTTTTAATATAAGGGGTTTTTTTGTTAACTGTTTTTGTTTTTTCTAAACACATTCTTGTTCTGACATGAAATTTATCTCGTACAGATACAGAGATCAAAGGACACAACTAGTCCAAAGAATTCAACCAGTTGAAAGATGCTTCCCATTCTGCATAGTTTGTTTGCTTCCCATCCATCTCTGTTAAGTTACACTGCTAACTACCTTTTATAGCGGGACAGTGGAACAATTCTGCAACAACTTGAGAAGGACCTGTATTTCTACCATTTTGTAGAAGTAAAAGAATTACTTAAGGATTTATACGTTAAATTAAACCTGTATTAAACTAGCAATTTCTTAAGTTATTATTCTCTTGGAACAAGAGAATAATACACGAAGCCAAACTGCAAGAGCAGAAAAGAGAAATTGTCTGTAGCCAGCATTCAAAGGGTTCCCCTTCTCCCAGCCCCAGAAAAAGAAAGGTTCAGAAGTTACCAGTACTGCAAACATGACTCAGTACACGACATAAAGGGCTTATTGTGGTCTGTAGGAAGGGTAATAAAGCATTGCCTACATATGCTACTAAGTATAGAATCTCATGAATGGAAACACTAAAAGCAAGGGCAACTGGCAGCATTGTCACTCAAATGATGTTTATTTTTAGAGGATTACCAATGCTTCCAATCTGCTGTTAATACTATCTCTTGCCAGCACACACAAGCTTCATTCTCAATTTGCCCAATTTTTTAATGACAGCTCTTAAAGAAACAAGATTCCTGCTACTTCTAGGGACCATAACAAAACACAGCTTCATAACAGGTGGAATGTAGTTGGGTAAGCAGCAGGTATTACATTAGCTGAAAATACAGAATCCATGCATGTTACACCTACATCAAATGTAACTCAAGTCCTCAGTTTCACCTACAAAATACCCATTTCCAAGAGGTTTACTGTGCAAATAGTTTGCTGTATATTATGCATATTGTTATAGCAACAAGCACTGTTGACTTTCTCAGAGGACAGCAATGAACAAATAGTATAACAACGTATTTGAGTGAGACAAATCATATCAATATTAGATGAAGTTGGTTAAAGTTGTTTGGCTTCACATAATTTTACAGTCCTGCCAAAATTAGGACCCCACCTCTTAGTAGTTTTTTTGAGTCTGATGACAAAATTATTAATTACTGGCTGTAATGAAGCACAAATACTGTCATGCACATAAACTGACAAAAATAGATGGACTAAATTTTGTTGCTATACGAAGGTGCAATACAGTAGACAGTAAGATTTGCAGCAGTTCTAACTTCATAATTTTTTTTAAATGAGCAATCAGTGCAACATTCTCCCATTAATGATAATATAAAACTCTCCCACCTTGTCCTGCACCATCAAGAAATCATCAGTTACCATTATGTCCTAGCTATGCCTGGACAACAGGATTTTGGGAGTTTTAGGAGCTCTAGGATATTTCGCGAATTGACACAAATGCCCAAAGTGGATATTTTTGCTAAAATGTTGCTGTATAACATATCATTGAGCCAGACCTTTCCCAGCCATCCAACAATTTACTAAAAGCACTAGTTTTGTGTTAGTTGAACATTCCTGAATTTGACAATTTAAGCAAGAGTAAACTCCCATATAATTTGAGAAGTTCATTTAATGAACTTGAGTGTTCATTTAATGAGAGAATAGGACCAATCTATTACCTGGAGCAAGAAATAAAAATGTTTAAAAAAGCAAGGTCTATGGCAGATCTGTACATCTCTGCATTTCTCTGAAAGTTTAAACAAGAACAGTGCCCACACGCCTTCATAGGAGTTAGAGAAACATCCCCATGTCTGACAATGTTTTGATTCTTCAAAGCCATATTAAGACAAAGCATAAACAAATTACAGGGGACTGCATCTTTACAGACTGATTTGAAGATGTTGGGACAGTTTTATCTGTTTCTTTGCTTCACTTTAAGTTCACTATGGAACCTAGTGTATTACTGATTTATATACACATTTGATAAAAGAAAAACAAAATGCTTAATTTTCACGCCCAACACTGGCCTTAATTTCAAGATGTAAAAGGCCTAATCCCTGCTTTCTCTGGGATCTAGTCTGCTACTTGTAAGGGTGGCAATAGGTCCAAGTAGATACATTCTCTCACGAGCATGACTGCAAATAAATGTCACTAGTATGGACATGGATGTACAAACTGGTCACATTACTGGTGTCACTTTGGTTATGTTTGAAGTGTTGCTGTAATCTTTGCCTGCACTGAGAAGCATGAATGAGAATCCAAAGCATTTCAAGATGTGTGTGATCCTCTCATACAACACCATCAGTGGAAATAGCATTGTGTTTGGACTTGTTTGAAGGCCTTTCATGTAGTCAGAATGCTATCAGTAAAGCAAAACCCCCCAAAACCCCAGACTTGTAAACAGGAATTTAATCTTACAGAATCTATTGCTTCCTTGGCCTGTAATTACACTTTGACTTTTCCATACTTCTCTCCTGAGCAAAGCCAGTGTAGTTTCATCAGGTAGCAATGCCTACTAATAGGTTTCTCCTATTACACCTGAGATAGCCCAACTACCCTGAACGGCATAAAAGTAGCAGGATGGCTTCTGTGGCAGTGCTTGAAACAGAAAAAGGTTTAATAAGAAACAAAATAACAAAGCTCTTTGCAGAGAAAAACTGTGCCAGGTGCAAGAGGTCCTTGCCCTGCTAAGACACCCCACAAAAACGATTAATTCCTTTGTTCCCTTCTTTTTCTACCCACTGACTTAGGTGGGGACCTCTTGGCCTCTGCCCAATCGGACAGCCCCAGGCTTAAGGTGAAGTCCAAAAGGTCCTATGAGGTGCCTTTGTACCAAATTCGGAGAGAACTTTCTGGGGTCTTTCCTTATTCAGCAGACAGAGGGTATTCGGACATTCTCTTGTAATTTGGCCACTTCGTCAACAGGGGGCACACTGCTACAGGCTACTGATGCAGAAATGGGCCATTTCTGAATGTCTGTGCTGTGTAGTGCAAAACCGACACACCGTGATCTGCAGGTTGCGACTTCTGTTGTTATTCTTGCTGATTTATCAAACTGTACTTACCTTTGTCTTCATTGCTGTACTCATGAGATGTCAATCCCTGGCTGACCTGAACTATCCGGGTTTTCTTCTGCCAATTTACAATCTATGCTCTGTGCTTTAAAGGAGTAATCCAAATCTTGATGGTTTTTGCTTTTTGGGGTGGTTTTTTGTTTGTGTGTTTGGGTGTTTTTTTGTGGGGTTTTTTTGTTTGTTTGTTTTTTTGTGGTTTTTGTTTGGTTGGTTTTTTGTTTTTGTTCTTTTTTTTAATCTGTAAATCACATAGGATATTTGAGAAGCTTCCAATGTTCATAATGGGTGATGAACTTGTATCAAGTATCTGTGCATATACATACACAAAGTTTATGCAGTAATTATATATATTTACTAGATGGGCATAAATATGCAACATCATATTTTCTGTAGTTGTAAGAAGGTGAGATGGCTGTACAGAAAGCTTTTTCAATACCTTGTGTCTAAAATAAATGGAAAATTATGGATATATCTGTCACAAATTAAATGTGCAAATTAAAACTAGGGACTTGGGGCTACCTTTTGTGCCCTTTTGGATACACAAACTATGATAATTAATGAAGTTTTCTGAATGTGCAGTAAAACTTCTAATACTTAAAGTAATTTACCAGTATAATTTTAAAGTTTCACTAGTGTTATTAGAAGGATAAAGCATTTATTTACACATGACTTTTCTATTCCCAGCACTGATGTATGAAAGCAATGGCAGCAAGTGATTGCTGGGAAATACAATGCTACCTGCAAAGCAATCTAAATCTGGTGCAGTGGGTCAATTAATAAAGAAACAGAGTTGATACCTTAATGATTGGAGACCTAGATGAAGGCTTGTAATTGCAAAATCAGCACATCTTTTTGGTTGGGTTCACTTTGTGCTCTAAAAAATGATACTTTGTTAAAGGGATGAGAACCTAGAGGTTTCTCAATGTCCTTATACCAATTGTGATAGAATTCAATATATGCTGAGAAGTGCAAGTTCTAGTTCACTTAATTTAGTAAAGTGATTGTGTGATTCATCTGGTTAAGGAAACTCACATTTTAGACATGAATCATCAAAGACAGTGTGTTAGTGTGAGTTGTTAAAATTCGTTGCTTGTGAGTCCTCATTGGAGGATAAAGAGTAAATAGTTTCCATTACCTGAGAAAACTCTTCACAGTATTTACTTGTAGTTTGTTTTGTCTTGGTTTGTTCATACCTCTCATTCCATGTACTACCAAGTGATAAATTGGTTTAGTCATTTGTCATGCGTTATAGTTACTACTTTTATAGTCACAGTTCTGCACCTGTAATTGGGGAGAGCAGTGGTCTGACTAGACTTAGGTTGATTAATAATACTGGGTTTTAACCAAATATAATCCCAAACTCCTGGGTTTTGCTTTTAATAATTGGAAAAATATTATTAAAAAAATTAAGTGACTCACTTTTCTGGTACTAAGCTGTTAGAGGCTTTTATTCAGTTCAATGACTGACTGATGTAAATAATGCATTATTTACTTCTTATTGGGATTTTATGAGCACTCTATTAGATTCATTATGCTTTCTACTTTAGTATCAAATATCATTCAAGTTCTTAAATAAATAAACAGGACTGCTGCAAAGAAACTTTCTAAAACTCTGAAACAGAATTCTGGAAGAGGCTGTAAAATATCCTGTCTTGGAAGTTTTCTAAAGGAAACCAAGCAATCTGCTAACTCAAAGGTCAGATCCAGCTTTAAAGTTGGTCCTGCTTTGAGGAGGCATGGAGGGTGGTGGAGCAGACCTTCAGAACTCCTTTTCAATCAGTTCTGCAAATCTCCTACTTCTTAAATACATCATTGGGCATTTTCTTTGGGGATTTATTTTTGGTTTGGTTTGGTTTGTTACACCAAAGTGTATTGAGGGGTGGAAACTCATTTCTTGATGATTTCTGTTAAAACTACAATTCTAATAATAAAAGATACTAGTAAAAATTAGAATATTATGATATTTTGCAAGTCAGTGTGAAAGTGCTGATTTATTTTTTTCTGAATCTGAGGTTAAAAATGGCAAGGCCAAGTGTCTTCAAGTGTCCTGCACTCATGTGTACAGACCAAATAGAATAACTCTATCCTTTCCCCCACTTAGATACTTATGCAGGCGTTTAGGCATTAATGTGGCTTTTTGTTATTTTTAAACTGCATACTGAATTAATAATTTCTATTAACAACTTGCATACTGAAACTAGATGCTTGGGCAAGTTATGACACTCTTGTTATTTAATAATGGAGTAGAGTGAAAGAGTACATACAAAGTATGCATCTTGTTTTCAAAACCTGAGAAGTTTTTAGGTTGTATTAAGCTGCTTTTACTGGTGGTGCTGACTAGCCTTTATCCTGTATCTCAGCAGTAGCAGGGAAAAAACCCTCAAATGTAAGGGTGCAGTAAGTCTTAAAGAAGTGACTAGTAATGCAATCTAGTTGTTCATATATGTAAAGCTCCAATCATATAGGAGACATTAAAAAAGCAAAATACACCCATGGACTTAAAATTATTATAAAATATATTAACCTTTGTTTTATACAACGTGTACCTATACATGGTAAGTTTTGGGATAAAATCTGCTCTTTTATATTCAGTTTTCTTTCTGCTACATTCTGTTTGCACCACAAAATGTATATCAAGATACAAGACTTCTGAGTTGATACATTTATCTCAAGATATGTTTTTAAACTAAGGTTTTAGCTGTTTAGTAATAGCAATGTTATAAAAATGTTAGGTATTGAAATAATAGCATGGATTGGAGATTCTAGAGGCTTGTTGGAATTAACCTGTCCATTGCAGAAAATTCACAAAACCCCCTCATAATCTGATGCTGACGTTCATTGGATGCATTTTTCTCTGGGTGCACCAATGCCAAGTATGTGCTACACTGTAGGGTTGTTCTTCAAACTACTCATAGTAAGTAAAGCAAAAATGACATGACATAAAATTATGAAGAAAAAGACCAAGAACAAAATAATGAAAAAACCCCCACAAACTTCTATGGACAGCATCATCATGATTCAGCATCTGGATGAACTTTACTCACGCAAAAATTTGTAGGAGCCTGATGAAAAGTACTTGCATTAATATCCATTGCTACATCATATCAGAAGACTATATGTATTTCTGTCCTCAGTTCTTAAATTAAATTAAGGGATAAAGAATCTCAGAATCAGAAAACAAAACAATGGAAGAGTGAGAAGGGGATGATTAACAAGCTACCACTGCTGAATACAGGGTATGTATAAAACTCTCATAGCAAATGCTGAGTTCCCAACATGTATTTAAACAAGTTGTAAATGTCATATTAGTGTTCTGTTAGTATGAATAAAATCTTGCTATCACTTAGATACTCAATGCAGCTCTGCCACTAGGTGTCATGATATGTATTTGGTGTGTAAATTATCTACAATATGCAAGCTCACTACCAAAATTCACCTGGGCTCTGTGCTTTTAGAGTATTCCTCCACTATGTTTGGGAATTGTGTCAGGCTACATTTTTTTTTTTTTTTTTTTGCTCAGTACTGATCCGCCTCTTCGTATCAAGTAATAAAAAAAATAATTTTCATATAATAGCAGATATTGCAGGCAATACGAACTCTAGACTCATTCTGATCCTGACTTACTTGTTGTTTTTTAAAATTATATTTGCTATGACTAATGTTATAACTCTCATACCTATCATTAAAACTTAGTTGTGTAGCAAAAAGGTATAGATCTTTACCCCCCCAAAAATCTAGTTCTGTTTCTGAGCCTGATGAATTTGGTTACTGCAGTCTTGCAAATCGGGTAGGAAGATGATTGCTTCAAGTTCTGATGCCTCTATCTGGCTTTTGCATAGATTTAAAAATTCTTGGTTTGTTTTTCTTGAGGCAATCAATAAAACAGATTTTTACAAAATAAGCTAGATAGATTATGGATTAAACTCGGAAATATTTTATTAATGAACAATAAATGTCTGATTACTTTGAGATAAAAGATTTGAATGTTATCTTTTTAATGCTATAGATGGTCAGAAATTGATTTCTTTGATTTCTCTCCCTTTTATTCATCTACTAATTTCTAATTTAAAGGAGGAAACACTTCAGACTTTAATCTCAATTTGCATAAGCATTTTTTTGTTTCTGCCTTTTTTTTTTTTTTTTTTTCATTTTTCTGTCTAGTTCTGCCTTCTGTAGGAGTTGTGGAAACCTGAAACACGGCAACAAGATAAGTATTTTTATGGTGGCAAAACCAAAGACAGTTGGTTTTGGTTGGAAAGGCACAGAAACAGCAATTTATCCCAGGGTTTTATGTGGCTGAGCCCTGGCGCTGTGTAAGGAGGGGAGGGTTTGTGCCCACCTGGGGAAGGAGGAGCTTTCAGTGATGCACCGTGGAACCTCCATGGCTGAACCTCCACAGCTGCGCTCCCTGGCCCTCGTTCCTGCAGCTTCCCTCCAGGCAGCGCCCAGCAACTGGATCAATTATCTGCCCTAATTCTAGACAGAAGGAAATATTAACATAATTCTTCTTTATGAGTTTTTACCTTTCCCTGAAAACAGCTCTCTCGGAGGGGAAAGGTGAGAGGGGAAGCACGTTGGAGTTAGTGGTCCAAGCAGGAGTGAGATGAGTAACACCAGATGGGGGAAATAAAATCAAGCTTTTCTCTGGTGTGCTGTGGTGGCTGCCACCTTCTCCCTGTATTTCTGCCAGCCCTTATTTTCTTTTTCCTTGCCTGGAGTCTCGCTGCCCGCAGCCCGCTCTCTCGCAAGGAGCGGTGCAGACAGCGGCGCTCGGAAGCAGCCGAGAGCGGGCAGAGCACACGCCCCAGGCCCCACTCACGGACAGGCACAGCCCCCGCGCCGCTGCTCTCCGCGCTCCCCGGGTCGGGGCTTCCTCCTCCGCGGTGCCGAGGCCTCGCCGTGTGGCGAAGCCCGGCCCCGGGCCCGGCCCGGCGGGGGCAGGTGAGCACCGGGTGCCGGGGCCCGCCGGGGCTGGGGGCGGGCGGAGGGCGCAGGGC